>CAJGYO010000005.1:91891555-92150857 GCA_904845875.1 Miscanthus lutarioriparius | reverse complement strand
TAAGATGGGAAAATGCTTCAAAATGGACCACATTATCACTATTGTAAAAAGTAAAAAACTACACAATAGTACCAAGATTCAGGAGCTACGAGAAACTCTTTAACAGCTACATGAAACTTCACAGGCATTTATAGATGTACACATAATATTGGACTACAGTATTCTCAAAGAAATTACAAGTACTACAGAATTACATGAAACTGAAAAGGTAGTTGCCAACCAAAATTGGCGAGGAAATGAAGTGTTCTTTGCTTCTAGCCACCTTCCAGATATGGTTCAAAAGTATCATATACAGCAGCCCCGAACTGCACATAAATCATAGCATAAAACACCCTGGCACCCTGCACATCTACGAGTGAAAGTACAGTTGGCAGTTGAGGCAACTGAGATCAGCCACGATGTAAAGTACCTGCACTTGATGACGTCCTGCTCCCTTAAAATCATGTACATGGCACATGAAGGGGGAAGGAATACAAGGGCATCCTATTAAGCCCACTTGAACAATAGCAGCCAACCTGCCTCCTTGACCAAGTTGCAGCTTCAACCACAGCGAGGTAAGCGCTGTAGTTCCACACCCAAATAAGAAGCAGCATCAGCAAGAAGACTATCATTGGAGCCCTTGAAAACTGAAACAAGTGCTTCAACTCGCATCAAAGCTGACACTGATATTGACAAGATCATTCCCTGGGCTAAGTATTGTCTGCATGAGAAGGCTAGGCCATATAATAAGCGAATCAGCCGTAGGGAGCTGTCATGCTTCAGCAAGTCCATGACAGCGCTCAATTTAGGAAGATTTGTCAACAAGCCCACTGTGGCCTCTCGAGGTGCTGCCTTGAGTAACAACACTACACAATCTGACGCTAAATCACTTATCTGTGGATCTGAATTGCCAACTAGCTCAAGAAAAATACCCATGTTGCCACCGAAGTCGCATATATCCATGACACAAGTTTGTTGATCAACAGCAATGCTCATGCTGAAGGCACTGTCAACAAGAAGTGCTGGGTTTTTGGAGAGGGCGATACTTCTGTTGCTGCCAGTGCCACGAATAATGAAAGCTCTGCAGAGTTCCAGGGTTGGTTCAAGAAAATCATCCATGTCTTTTGCAGCAACAAACTCAAGTAGGTTCCCTATTCTTCTAACAACGTGAAGCTGAGAAAGAATATGGGTGTCCATCTCGGGTGCAGATGCCAGGGCAAAGCAAAGCTTGACATTGCTTACATTTGCATTTGACAGATCTCCTAGCAAAAATTCAAAACACTGGGATACTGTTGCTTTGTGCAGAATATCAGAGACTTTTACACAACCATGTTCCATTAGCATGACTAGCAGTTTTTGTGCATATATGGGTATGGGATCTTCATCCTCTGCAAAAGAAGGGTACAGTGGCAGAAAGTGCCTCTGAGAGATTGATTTCAAATCAGTTATTGTTTGTTCGTCAGAAGTTAATGAAGAGTCACTGAAGATCACAATCATCACATCTGAGAGTATCTTCAAACACAGAAATCTGGCATCACCATCTTTATTGCCCTTGTATAAGGCAGATAAGCTTGGAATGATACGACTCGTGAATATTTTGTGTTCACCAAGTATAACAGAAGGCTCCTCTGTAGCAGCCTCAAGAACTCGCAACAATGTCATTTGGAAATCATCCCTAGCCTGAAAGTACAACATGGACATAAATAATCCCTCAACGCAAGGATTTTTCAACAAATAGATTGTGCGATACAAAACATTGACAAGGCAAGACAGCACCAAAATTGCAGTTATACAATGAATGAAATCTCAACATAATCTCATCAGGATGAAATATCCATATAGTTCACAAAAATCATACCTGAAACGGTGCCTCCAAAATCTTAATAAGATTTGCCAACTGAAGCAATACATGGCCTGTCACAACTCTGTGCTTGAAGGATGCACTTCCCAGAAGATGAAGAATAACAGGGAACAAATGAATTGTGCTCTTTGGATGAGCTCGCCCAGCTAAAGCAGTAACAGGTCCATGGCGTTTGCCAGCCATAACCTGCTGTATATCGCTGGAGACAGTGTCAAGAATGCCAGGGACAAAAGAAGCAACCAACTGCACAAATGCTTCTGTACATTGATGAATGAAACCCTCCTTCTCTTTTCCCAATCTATCAACAGCTGATATTAATTTTGCATTACAAAAGAAGTGAGGAAGCCACCTTCGACTATTCTTGCAAAGCAGAGCAACAAACAAAAGGGCCTTCCCACGCAGAACATCAGTTCCCTGTTCTATCAGAGAAATGAGCCCGGGGACCAATTGTTTGTCATCTGATAATGAAAGAATATACCGGTTCATGCTTGTCACAGTGTGACTGTTAACTAATGCCGAATTGAGAATATTAAGACTAATCTGCTGTTCACGTGGATTTCCCTTGATGAGTGTGGATGCAATATCCTTGAATGATATCTTTTCCAGGATTAAGTGAATGCATGATGGACTGAAGCGAGAGAGGCGGGCCAAACAAGATCCTGCAATGAGCCTTGTACTCTCCTGCTTTCCAGTTGCTTTATAGATGTAGCACAGATGTCCAATCGCATCCTGAGATGCAAAACGGGATGTCCATTCAGTTCCTTGGCTACATATGTTATCGATTGTCCGTAAGGCATATAGCTGAGCTAGATCATCTTCGCCCTTTCGCAAGATAGATGACACCAGTGCAATTACAGCACTAGGAACCTGTACAGTTTAAACCAAGGATTGGCACATTAGAAATTAAATGGAAAGGGCTTCTTCAAATGCATATGTACTAAAACTACAGTAGGTAAAATACTTATGCAGTTATTTTATAGGAAACTAGCCTGTATCAGGTAATTAAGCAGTATCAGGTTAACATTGCAAGAGCAAAATACTAACTGACATCTTTACATATTATACCAAAATAGGTATATTAATTAATCATGAACACTGCAAAGAAAATACTATAAAATTAGTTCTTCGCTAAGATCACAACCTAGCTTGTACAGCTTAATTAGTTTTAAGCCTCTATAACAAACAAGAGTTCTGCAGAACACCAAAAAGTTTACACTTACACATCAATAATGGCAAGAGCATGTCTAGAATACAAACACATTTGTGCTACATCAATGCACTTCGAATGTACGTGAGCAGTAATGCAGTGTGCTTATGTGAATTATAAGAAAAATTCAACTAAAAATTTCCAGCTAGGAACATCACCAGAGGGAAAGGCAACGATGCACCAGAACCAGTACCGATTATTAGATATTTCTAGGACCCAGTACTTTACTAAGGTAATGTATCATCTAACTACACAATATGATCTATAATAAACTTGACCAGCTAAATCAACAAAACAATAACATACTACTTATTTTGATTCTGACCTGCCAAGATGTTGCAGACCTGTTATCCTTCAAAGGGGATTCTTGGGTATTGATTTCCTTCGTATCTTGATCAGACTGGGTAGAAATATAGAATAATAACTCTCCTAGTGTTGCCATACAGAATCGCCTGAGTTTATCATGTTTATCCCTTAACCCATCTGATAGTGCATTAAAAATTCCTGAACTTGCCAACTCCACATCAAGAGCAGTGGAATAGCGTATCAGCAACCCCATAAGTGAGGCAATTTGGACACGCAAGACTGAAGTTTTTGACAGTCGAAGCATTTTTATTAGTAGCAACATAATTGGTCCATTAGTTATTTTGTTCGCAGCATCTGAGTGCATGCTTAACATCTCCAGGTATCTGATAGTATTTTGTTTTTCTGAAACCTGATAAGTTCCACTTAAACTCTGAAGTATCTGACTGTTGAATGCATTCATCTGTTCCTGTGGTAACTTAACATAATCACTTGCTGTAAGAGCTTCAAAAGGAAGTGTGGGGACCATGTCCACAGCTTTATCTGCTTTCCTACTAGGCATAACTGGTTTAACTGCAAGATCTGTTGGATGCCAGAATGCTTCAAAGATGTTAGATGGCTCAGAACCAGTTGCAGGACATGGAGTTACCTTGGCACGCTGTGCTTTTCGCGCATGCTACTAGGTGGTGTAGCCACCACATCCAGGTTATCTGAACAAGAATTCTGCTCAGTTTTCACCATGATATCAGGCTTAACTGACCCCTCATCTGTAAGCATGTCAACCTGATTTGCCATACAATTCTCTTCATTAGCATCAGTGCTTTGAGGCTTTTCATTTCCTGCAGATCCAGGATTATCCGACCCATCGGTGTCAGGTACATCACCCTCTGGATTTTCACCAAAATCAAGTTCCATGTCATTATTTTCTATATTAACTTCAGTCTCATTCTCAGTTGTTTCTGTGGGAGGGCGCCTGTAGTTCTCCTCATCCCTTTCCCTTTGCAAATTTAATTTAGCAATGCGAGACATTCTGAGGATATTTACACCTTTGAAACCCTCAGCTTTTGGTTTTGCACTATTTTTCTTGCCACTTTGCACATTTTTAACAGGTGTCATGAATGCCTTCGTAGAATTTTCATCCTTCTTCCGAAGGCCACTATATTCACGGTGCTTGGGTGGTGTCAACTGTCTGGAAGGTTTGTCACCATTTCTCTCAACTAGATATGGTGTAGCAGAAAGTTCAATCATGTTGTCAAAAGCAGGCTGAGGAGGTAAAGAAATCATCGGGATGGTTGTTCTCCAGAAGTTGTGTTCACACAATTCAGACCACTGTAATCTTTCTGCTGGATCTTTCATGAGTAAGCAATCAATCAGATTTTGGAAGGACCTTGATGGATTATCAGATAAAGGTAGTGTAGGATCCGAAATTATAGATTTGACCAACTGTGTAAATTCTCTGCCTACAAAAGGGGGCCTTCCTGTATAGCATTCATACAAAACACATCCAAGTGCCCAGAAATCAGAAGCATATGAGTGGACTCCTCCTTCTCGAAATAACTCAGGAGCCATATAGCATGGTGTTCCCCTCATGGGTTGTGGCACCTATAAGACAGTAGAAATTAAGGATAGGGATATAAATCAAATGGATATGAAAACATGAGGAAAGGAAACTCTGTACGAAAAGAAAATGAAAGCTTACATCTCCAGGATTGGTTTTCTCGATGTCTTTTAAGCGCCTTGCTAATCCAAAGTCACACAGCTGGTACAACAAAGCGAAACAAAAATAGCATTGTTTTTGAATTATTATGCCCTGCTTAGATAGTGGAGCGGTAATTTTGCTGTGGTTCAATAAGTACCTTCATGCATCCAAATTCATCAAGCAGAATGTTTGATGGCTTCAGATCACAGTATATAATTCCTTGAGAATGCAAGAACCTACCCAAATGTTCCCAGTAAATCAAAGTTCATTAGTTATTATGAAAATAAATCATGATAAAAGGATTGCAAAAAAACTTCACTGAAGAGCTTTGACGAGATCGTAAGCCAGGTCATGTATAGAATTTTCAGGAAGCTTCTTATCCTGCATGGAAGCATAACCAATGATGAAGAAACAGTACACGAAGGCAAAACAGCAAAAACAGGGTAACAGCTAAGTAACATGTGATTCACAAGGTGGCTGTTGCCAACAAAGGTACAAGAAAATAATTAGAAAGCCACATACGTAGATGATTGTTCATTTGCTCTTTCATTTTCTCAAGCCAAAGTGTACTATAATTTTTAGCTCTTAATTTCAACATCTTGATTACTACTACCTGAAGGGCGGGCCTGGTGCAAGCGGTAGAGTCTTACCGCCTCTGACCGGAAGGTCCCGGGTTCGAGTCGCGGTCTCCTCAAGATTGCACAAAAGCGGGGTAAGGCTTGCCATGACACCCTTCCCTGACCCTTCGCAGCAGGCGGGAGCTCTCTGCTCTGCACTGGTACGCCTTTTTTATTATTATTACTACCTTCCAAATTATAAAATCGCTTTGACTTTTTTGGTTCATCCATTTTGCTATGTATCTAGATATAATAATATATCTAGATGCATAGCAAAATAGATGTACCAAAAAAGTCAAAACGACTTATAATTTGGAACAGATGGAGTATTATTTTTGAAGTACCCAATTAGGCAATTACAAGTAGCAAGTGCAAACCAATAATGATGTATTTTTTATGCATTGATGTATACGGTCAGTACTTGCTAACTTAAACAGATTGGTTACAATTTCTTAACCACATAAATACATGGCATGCACTGTATATCCTTTTAGAGCTAAAGAAAATTGCATGCAGTAACTAAATTGACGAGCAAGAAACCTGTTCAAGCAAGCCCTTCAGGTCTCCACCAACGCAATACTCCAACACTAACCAGAAATGTGCGGAGGTCTCATACCTGGGGAAGAAAAGTACAATATAAGTATGCTATGTACTGGGCTGGTCACATTATAGAGCCATAGAGGAAAAAGGGCATCAACCTATTACCAAACTAGAAATCGTTGTCACATTGCAAGATCAGAGAAGCTGAATCTATAGAACTCAAACACCCAAGAACCTTACCAAGAGTAAAATTTCAGGACATTGGCATGGTCTAAGGAATGGAGCATCCGAACCTGCAAAGATAAGTTCAGAAGCAAAATTAGTATGAAGGAACAGAACTAGACAACTAAACAAGTACAAGCATGCCAATAGTTGTACAATCATGCTCCCAGAAATGAGTTCTCGATCTAAAACTAAAGCATGACAAATTGATCTCCTAGACAGCAACATCTTAAAATATTATTAACCTTCACAGTTAAGTAAGGGGCGTACCGAGCAAAACAGGTGACACAAAAGGTATTCTTCTTCATAAGAAAGAAACAGGTATGCTCTATACCACACAACACAGCATCATCATAAGCAAACGCAAACTGTATTACTGTAACATGTCTCCCATGGGCATTTTATTAGTAATTAGCTACTGGAAATATAAAACCAACAAGCCTAACTGTCAGCGATTTAAGGTCTCGTAAGCCCTGCTAAATATATAGTTCTAAATAGACAACACCACCTAACCGTTCCTTATAGGTGAATAGGATACATCAAATCCTCGAGAAAAATTAACAGCCTACGACCACAGAAACCAAAGATGTAGCGATTCAACCACGCGATTCACGATGCACGCGGGGAAGGAGAGGGCTCACCTCGTTGAGGACCTTGGAGCGCTGCGACTTGTCGACGCTCTTAACAGCGAAGTACTCGATGGTCTTCTTCTTCCGCCCCTTATACACCGTCTTCGCTCCACACAACCACCAGCACCAAATCACAAAACGAACCAGAGAAGAAAAAACACAGAAAAGGCACGAATCGCTCGCACCGGAACTGAAACCATCCGGGGGGTTACCGAGTGCTTGCCGCGGCCGATGGCCTCGTAGACATGGAAGTTGTTCATAGCAGAGAAGCAGGAGGCGGAGGCGGGGCTCCCCTCTCGTCGCCGGTGAGGTTAGGGTTTGAGATTCGGGAGGACGAAGCCTGTGGGAGAAATGGGGGAGGAAGACGGGGAGGGATATGGGGGTGAGAGAGTGGGCAGGATTTTGAATTGAGACGGCCGCTCTCGCTCGGCTAGTTTACGAGTTTTGGGCTAGCCGGTGCGGCCCGTGCCCGTGCGTGCGGAGGCGCTCCTCCTGCTGATTTGGTTGAAAAAAAAAATCCTCTTATTTTTGTGACGTTGGTTTGGTTGCGTTTTTTCATTTGGGACCCTGCGTTTATTCTCTAATTGGTAGGTGTTATTTTGTATATATTTTATCCGTTTTAATTTATAGATTATTTTGGCTTTTCTATATATTTTTTATTATGTATCTAGACATATCATATATTTACGGCATAGCAATAACTATAGAAAAAGTAAAACGACTACTCACTCCGTCCCAAAATAAGTGTATCTCTCACTTATTGAGAAGTCAAACTCCTTTTAAGTTTGACTGGGTATATACAAAATGATATTGGTATTTATATCGTCAAACAGGTTTAGTGTAAAAGTATATTGCACAATCAATCTAATGTTATTTATTATCTCCTACAACTAAAAAGAACAAAGTGTAGACATTTTTTGTGCGACATTTGTTTTTAGTTCGTCCGTCTGCCCACGTCTGCGATCCACGACATCTCCCGCATGCTGCGTCTCCTTGATTGAATATTGCCTGTCATGTGATAGAGGAATCACGGCAAAATAGGAAATAGAAAATTATTGTGCTATCCATATACACATTGCATGTTTGCATGCACCAGCATATATGGCAACGAGCAAAAAAAAAAGAGAATTAACACAGAAGGAAAGAAAATTAAGACAAAAGAAATCTCTTTGCATTTCTGAGAACCTTGTCAAATCTGCCTACATTTAATTATTTCTCCTCTTTGTATTTGCAAAAGGGACAGCTTTTTCCTCCTTTCATTTGGTTTCACGCTCACGTGTTCCATCGCCCTCGCTTGTTGTTTCTTGCTGAAATTGCCCTTGGGTCTGTTCATTTTGAATCATTTCCCCATATCCCCGTTCCCCAATCCATGGTTCATCGCGATAGTAGACACCAGACACCATTTCTTGCGTGAATCATAGTTGATGTCATCTGTCTTCCATGGCTCAGCTTCCCAATCCCAAGAGAATGTCCCTACCTCTCCCTGACTAAAGATCCGACCTGTCAGAGGATCTTCTCAAGTCCATCGGGCAGCGTCTCACGTCAGGCCACGATACGGCGTCCTTCCGATCCGCTTGCTCCCCATGGTGCACCGCCGTCCCGCTCGCGACCTTCAGGCCGCTCCTGCTGCTCCCGTTCGACCCTGACTCGGACCGCGTAGGCTTCTACTACGTCCCGGAGAAGAAGGTCTTTGTCGAAGACGCTGCCCGACGTGCACGGCAAGGTGCGTGCGGCTCCTCGTGTGGGTGGCTGGCGCTCATGGACGAGGCGGCATCGTGACACTGCTGAATCCATTCGGCGATGCCCGTGCCCCCCGCGTTGAGCTCCCGCCAGCAGGCGAACACGTCGCGGCGGCGTCCTCATCGGAACGCGTGTCTAGGGTCCACGGTCGGTGGGTCCTTCATCCCACCAACGGCTACGAGGACGCGGATGCCGCAGTCAGAGCCATCAAGCTAGAAGACAGGAGGGACATGTTCTTCCGTGAGATCGTGCTCTCGGCGCTGCCTGACGTCGCCGGCCGCGAGTGCGTGGCCATGGCGATGCTTGGGTGCTCCACGGAGGTCGCGTTCTGCTGGGTTGGAGTCGACAGCGCATAGACGCTGCTCGACACCAAACTGGAGTTCTCCGTGGGGTCCATCGTCCACTGCCAAGACAAGTTCTTGGCAATCGACTGCACTGGAGAAATCTCCGTCTACAGCAGCAACGCTGCTGGCGCTACTCCAACCACGACGCTGCTGCCATCGCTGTCGCCACCTGCGGGGCTCTACCACCGCAGCTACCTAGAATCAAACGGTGAGCTGCACATTGTGGGTGCCATGGTGAGCACGTTCCACGAGACACAGAGCTTCACCTACAGCAGCGCGATCTATAAGTGCAACCTCCACGACCGTACGACGGAGTGGTCCAGGGTGAGGGACATCGGTGATCAGACATTGTTCGTGTCTAAACATTTTAATAAAAAGCTTCAGTGGAATAAGTGTATCCAAGTACAAGGAGAACAAAATCTATATATCTGAGCCATTGTATGGGGATCCATACGACTTGGTCTATCGATTGGAGATCGTTGATATTGCTACCGGCGCATCTGAAGTGAAGCCCGTCTAGAAAAAGATGCAGGGTTCCGAAGCTTTAAGTTGATTCGACCCAATCTCTAGAAGGATCATTGCAAGACATCAATCATCTCATAGCTTCGGACAATATCGCAAAGCTACTAAAAACTGTAACCATGCCCTCACCTCAAACATTGTCCAGATAAATGGATTACAATGAAAGAAATGGATATCGGAGATTTCTTCCTGCCAATATAAAATATTATCTTAGCCGCATCACGGAAAGGTCTATAAAGTAGAGTTTGTGAGCCTGCGACGCCGCGCACTCCGTGACTGTATTAAATTCATAAACTTTGCCTTTTGGATTAAATATCACTTTAACATTGGTATTTAATTTTTACAGTATTGTTATCTTATCGTGCGATCCGTGTGTTTTTAGTATAAATTGTTAGTTATCCCGTAGCAACGCACGGGCACGCTACCTAGTACATCATAAGTGTTAATATTTTTTGTATACATTTGGTACTCAATAAGTAAGATGTGTGCTTATTTTAGAACGGGGAAGTATAATTTAGGACAGAGAGCGGTAAAATAATAGCAGTAGAGCATAGAACCTTTTGCAAGGAGAATATAGGACATTCAGTCTGTTCGGCAGCTTGTATTCGGCTTATAAGCATTGGCTTATCAACCAACGAACAACATTTTTCTCTTACACCAAACCAACCAGCAGTACTTTCAGCCATGGCTTATAAGCCAATCCAGCCGAAACGAACAGGTTGATTATCTCGAACTTTATTTTCCCAAAATGTATCATTTGGTGTTATCAATCTAACGTAGAATCATTCTAAATATGAACCTGATTATAAATTGTTATACTCTATAAATGTACTCGTAGCTAGTTGACTATCTTTTCTCAACATATGTAAAGTTTGGCTTTTTAAAATAAAACATTTTTTATATTTTTGAATGGAGGTGAGTCTTAATTAGGTAGTGGCGCCCCAAAGTGCCCCTGAATATTCTTTTGGTAGTACATGCATTTGTTATTGTAGATAGTATTGTATATGTTTTGTTCAAAAGAAAATTGTATAGTCAAGTCTAATTTAGAGACGTTTAACTTAAGATTACTAAGTATATTCCTTAGAACATTCGAAGTAGCCCGCTCAAGTTAAATATTCGATTTACCGCAAAGCGATCGGAGCAATACTGCTGACTAATTAATCTAGGGGCAAGGCGATGGACCCCTCGGGCATGTATTTGCATCACCTATCGCAACATCTTACACAATTACACTCCTAGGAAAAATAAAACAAAACAAAATTTCAGTATCAATCGCCCTATTCGCTTGGCTTATAAGTCATACTTTTTCAACCAACGAACAATATTTTTCTCTCACAATAAATCAGCCAACAGTCCTTTCAGCCATGGCTTATCAGTCAAGCGACCAAGTCAAATGTTTGCATGCAAAAGGTCAAACAACTGAAGACATCATGATCGAGCAGTAAAGTCATGCTATAAATTATAGTATAATGATTTGGAATGTATAATTATGGGCTCTTAACCCAGTCAAAATATTAGCTGCGCAAAGCTACAATATGCTAGAACCCAGCCAGTTACCAATTCTTAGTACAAAATTCCTATGTTCCCTAAATAGTATTTGTAGCTTCAGAGTAGTACCACCTCGGTGGTTTATTTTGGTCGTCCGTTTAGAGCAGTTGAGCACCATCATTAGTCCTGCACAATCTCAGAGCTTCAGGCGGAAAGAATTTGGCAAAAATAGGGAGGTGTGTACTCTGACAGCTTATTTGCAACTGTCAACTTGGGAAAATTGTCCTTCAAAACTGCTTGTGAGCTTCTCAGCAGCCGCATCTACCCTCTGGTTATCCTGAAATTATGATAAACATAATTATGTAAGAAAAATAGTGTTTGCATGAACTAAAAATGATAATAGAATAGCTACTGTTCCTATTTGAGCTATGAGAGAGAAAAAATACTTCCGTGTTATCAGTCATGCCTACATTTTCATTAGCTCACATAGTTTTGCTTTCGAGAAAACAAGTGTAACTGTGTAGGGCGCTCAAATAGTGCATTAGCTGAAATCTTTGTCGATGAGTAAGTAGTAGTGAATAAATGCAATTTGCAAATATACTACTCCCTCTGTATTTTAATATGTGAGTTTAAGACAAGCTAATTAACTAGTATAACTTTTTCCTTTAGTTTTCTGTTCTAGCATCGTATAGAAAATACAGAGGGAATATTTATGATCATTTGTGGGATTAAAGTAGTCATCTGAACTGTCCAGAGAATTCATTGTCTACCTTTCCGGTAAGATTCACAACCAAAGGCCCAGCTCTTGATATCCGATGACACCCTGCACGAAATATTATCACCAAGTGTAATCAAGCAGGTCACAAGGGCACATAAGCTACACAAAAATAAGGGGATCCGAGATCCCCCCAGGCATCATACCTATGTAAACGTCAGAAAACTCTAAGCACAGTTTTGCAAGGACCGGAGCAATCTGAACCTGAACAAGCATGCAGCAGATAAGTTCACATTAGACCACTAATGGATTAATAATATACCTCTAGAAGGACAATATTTGGGAAAAATACAAAATAGAATATACATTGAAGAACAATGTAATTCATGAATCATGACTCTTGATATTTATCCAATTAGACAGTATTCTCTTATAAACCCCAAGGTACCATCTGGAATCATAGGTATACTCATTCCCAGAAAGTTTAAAGGGGTATAGTTTGGCAGAACAAATTGGTTCAGTCATAAACATAATGATCAAGCAAAATCGTGACTATTGAGGACATATGGATTTTTCTACTTTAAAGTTTTAAAAGAAAATTAATTTAATAGCTAGTATGGACTAAACAGGTTCAATTGGTCTATCTGAAGCAATCATTCCCAAGAAAATTTGGTATGTGTTTCCAAGGATAGGCTTTGAGACAAATGACAAATCCATTATGGCAGAGAGACATACATCTGAAAGTGTAGTGCTGAGATGCTTTGACACAAAAGGTTTTGCTGGCATTAAACCACTCTCCTGAGTATCTAGAAGACAATCCCACTCGGTTTCTAGTTCATCCATATTGGTTGCAGCAAGAGCAATAACATTTCTGCATTTGATCTGCATAAGGAAAAAATATCTATAAGGCAATACATATGAAATTGACTACAATCTTTAAAAAATAAACATGGTGAGAAAACTTTAAAAATATCTGTATGCATTTTCTAATCAGCTGCTGGTTCAATGCCAGACTTTACATTCTCGCATGCCCCATAAGCTTCCAAGATAAGAATAGGTACCATTTTTATGTAAAAAATTATAGGAACTTGACCGTTACTGTGTCAGAATTATATCATAGAACCTACTAGGTCCTTAGGAAACTCGAAAAAGAAACTGTAGCTTCAGAGTTCAGAACAGACATAAATGCACCAAACTACAGAACATACCAATGGTAATGGTAGCGTTTTGTGATGCAGTAATTCAGTAATACCTTCTGGCAACAGTGCCATCTGGGAAAGAAAGAGAAAAAAAATTAACTCGTAAAAAGAGTGCACTTTGCTAGAATAAGCACATGCAATCACAAGCCAATGTACATTCAAGAAGTTTAATACTTGAAGCCCAGATTACCTCATTTCGATCACCGGTGTAATTGTTTCCCATGAGTTGACTAAGATAATCCTCAAACTCTTCATCAGGAGCCTATGCTAATGCAAAGCAAAGATAAGTTGATACTAGGAAGTAGGAAATGACATTTTGTCAATTTAAATAATGAAACAACCATTTGATATACAACAACAACTCATAGTTATGCCATTGAGAGGATCCTACATTTCATAATGCAGCCACAACATGGTTTTCTTGTGACAATAGTGCAGCCCTATATAGGTCAATGCACATGCGTTTCTTCATTGTAGAATAAAAAAATGCAGAAAATACACCACACAATATTGTAATACTATAATAGTGAGAATTTATATAGTGAAGGTCATAAATGAAGAAATACTACAAAAATCCATTTTTGCAGCAAGAAAATGTTATTGGACGCACCAGACGAACTCCAAATGCTTTCGCGACACCAGCCAAAGAAACGTCTGAATGTAGCGGCCCGAGTCCACCAAAAATAAACACCTTAAATACAACATGAATTTCATTACACAACTGGCTTGAAAATTTTATACAATTAATAGCCTATAGGCACTAACCATGTCATCAGTAGATTTACAACGTTCAACTTCTTCAGCAACAGAATCAATCTGCAAGGCCACACAGATACACTCTGTTAGATTACATGCCAGTAGTATTTGAGAAAGAATGACATGACAGTGGCAGCTAATTAGAATATTTTAGACCAAAACGTAGCAATCTATTAAGGGAATGTGAGCTGGGACATGGATTTAGGCCTCCTTTGGAGGGCAGGAATTGTCCAGGAATTTCCCAAGAATCAATTTTTTTAACACCGCCAGGAGCACTAGCATATCATGTAAGACTCGTATTGGACGCCTATACCGACCGCACGCTCAAATACAGGTGAGAGTGTAAGACTGCCCAAGAGATCTCGGAACGCATCTACCGAGCACACATGCACACACACTACCCACACACGCTGCTCAGTTCCCTCAAGGGAAAACACCGGTGCCACACCCGGCTGATTCCAAGACTGGGAATAGAACCCAGGGGGGTGGCCTCTGCTACAGGAGGATCCACCATTGCACTGTGAGTGCATTGACAAATCAGTTCATTTTCAAGGAAAAACTCAGGAAACATGAAAATTTCCCGCGTTCCAAAGGGGTCCAGGGCCATAGTATTACTCCCTCCGGTCCCTTTTAGAAGGCATACGGCATACCAATAAAAGTTAGAATACAAAGACAGGTATTTAATTTTCACCGGGTGCAGCGCTCCTCTTGGCCGACTTCTGCATGTGGCCCTGTTCGCTTGGCTTATAAGCCGTACTTTTTCAGCCAACGAACAGTATTTTTCTCTCACAACAAATCAGCCAACAGTACTTTCAGCCATGGCTTATCAACCAAGCGAACAGGGCAGAATGCGCTGAATAGACATGCATGCAAAAACAAATTTATAGTCCTACTACTCGTGCGCACACCGTCTATGTGCATCTAATTACTGCTTGCGTCTCGTTTTTTGGTTAGCCCTTATTTGTTTGCTTTAGTGATGGATGAGGTCACAAGGGACATACAAGGGGACATCCCTTGGTGTATGCTTTTCGCGGACGATGTAGTGCTAGTTGATGAAAGCCGGATAGGAGTGAATCAGAAACTGGAGTTATGGCGGGAGACTTTGGAGTCCAAAGGTTTTAGACTTAGTAGAACTAAAACTGAGTATATGAGATGTGACTTCGGCACTACTACTCGGAAGGAGGAAGATGTTAGTTTGGAAGGTCAAGTAGTGCCTAGGATGGATACCTTTCGATATTTAGGATCAATGCTACAGAGGGACGGAGATAAAGATGAAGATGTTAGCCATAGAATCAAAGCAGGGTGGATGAAGTGGCGGCAAGCGTCTGATGTCCTATGTGACAAAAGGGTACCACAGAAGCTAAAAGGCAAGTTTTATAGGACGGCGATTAGACCTGCTATGTTGTATGGTGCAGAATGTTGGCCTACGAAAAGACGACATATTCAACAGCTAAGTGTCGCGGAAATGCGTATGTTGCGTTGGATTTGCGGGCATACAAGAAGGGATCGAGTTCGGAACGATGATATACGTGAGAGATTAGGGGTAGCGCCAATTGAAGAAAAGCTTGTCCAACACCGGTTGAGATGGTTTGGACATGTGCAACAGAGACCTTCAGATGCACCGGTGCGTAGTGGAATCCTAAGTCAGGATAGTAATGTGAAGAGAGGCAGAGGAAGACCGAAGTTGACTTGGGTAGAGGCAATAAAAGGAGACTTGAAAGGATGGAATATACCCAAAGACTTAGCCTTAGATAGGAATGCTTGGAAGACAGCTATTCACGTGCCTGAACCTTGATTGTTTCTGTTGGGTTTCAACTCTAGCCTACCACAACTTGTTTGGGACTTAAAGGCTTTGTTGTTGTTGTTGTTGTTGTTATTGTTAATGCAGCCCGATATTCTAAGGAATGCCTTCTATAATGGACTTGACAAATTTGTTGGTGCGTCTACTAAAAGGGACCGGAGGGAGTATTCCAATAAGTGAACTATACTTACCTCATTGTGAACAACTGCTACATGAGAAACCCACCAGCCAATTGCATGAAGCTTCTTGCACAAGGCTGCTCCTAAGTTATCCTTAGTTGTACCAAACCTGAAGAATCAAAATGGATTGGTATGGACTATATGTTAAAATAAAGGTTAATAAGGAGAAAATTTACACAAAGACATTGAGGTCTGGTTATTCATCAAATATTTTTTTAAAAATGGATTTCCGGGAAACATGAAAAAAATATGAAATAGTGTAGCAACATTAAGTGTCTGGCATTATTAAATAAATCGACTAACACAATGTATATCTCTACTTCGGAATGCCTGGCTACACTTCTCCTATCTCTCTGAAGTGTCCAGATTATCAATCCATATAATTCAATCATCCATCCAAAAAGCAAAACCAAAGATGAAAGAATTTGAAGGATTGGGGCACAAATTTCAAGTAAAGAAAAAGAAAAGGAAAAAGATCATGGGTTCCATTACTATCATGAACTACTCCAAGCGTAAGAACCTGAAGCATAACAGAATTACATGAAATGTGATAACTAGAAGGGATCACTCACAAAATTTCATCACCGACTACAATGATTGATGCTGCACGTGAGATCATCTGTCCTCCCTCAGTATAGTTCATGCCATTGCTTACAACAGAGTTCATTTCTACTTTAGGATTAGTCTTTTTTGTTCTACCAGCTCTTTCAAGCCTTCCATCTGTTAGCATGTATGCTGGTCTAAAACTTTTCTCAGTTGATGAATCACTAAGAAGTGCATTTGGAACAGTATCATGTATGCTCCCAATGGAAGTATACCTGAAATCAGTATAGATGAAAGATGTAAGTTATATTGCAAAGTTAATATCAAAGACCAGAATACTTCTGCAGTGGATTCACAAAATGAGCTGAAAACAAGTGTACAAGGTAACAAAAATGCTCATCCAAAGAGAGAGAGAGAGAGCAGGGGTCCTTTTACATTTTTAGCTATACAAGGTATGCAAACAGGCAACTAGAAATAGGAAGTCTTGAACATAAAATAAGAACCTACCCTTGATCATAAAGGCTGCAGTATTTGACCTTACATGTTAATAGAAAAGACCAAACATCCCTGGCACAGAAAATAATGCTCCTTAGCATCTGAACAAGCATACTAGAAAAGGCAAGGCTTGATTTGTTACATGATCAGGAAAAAAACCTGTATGACCAATCCAAGATAGGATTCACCCTCATAAAAGGGGGCCAGCCAGGTGAACTAGGAGAGAACTGTTCTTGACCAACCTATCATTTCAAAATTGTGTTTACTCAAAAGTCGGTGAGATACCAAAACTGTAAGGAACTGGGAACACCATGGGCATAATCATTGTGTACAATAGGTGCAAGGGGTTGTTAACAACAAATGATCAATGGCAAAAGAAAATCACCGCATTTGGATCACCAATTCTTGTGCCAATGAAAATTGCTTTGGTGGGCTTCTCCTTCAGAAGGCCTTCTAGACCAGACTTGAAATCTGAATGGATAGTTTCCAGTGGTAACCCATAACTGTGGAGCGTGGGGACAAAATAGAATGAATACCAATCAATTTGGCTTCTCAAATAGCAGATAGACTAAGGGTAAACTTAGACACATCTTAGACAGCTCTTACGTTGAGACAGTCTCATAAGTGAATGAGTTGATTTCAGGAAAAGCACAAGGGCTTTCAAAATAGATGGTACGCAGTGGACAGTTTTTAACAGCATTCATTTGGGCTACATCACCAGAGTCCTTCTTGTAAAGGTAGTAACCAGCTCGAATCAAATGCAGGAGCACCTATCAACACACATAGTGTCAAACTTACAGAGAGATACTAATTGACACTGATCATACAACATCATGAGAAAAAGAGAACATAAAGATATTTACAGTTGAATCCTTCCCACCATTAAAGCTGAAGGCAACTTCCTCAAACCTGTAAAGTGAAACAAATGAGGTTAGAGAGCAATGATAGGAATATCCTCTAGTCTTGGCATAATGAATACTCTTTGAGGGAATAAAAAAGAGTACAAAGTATAGTTTGAAAAATTATGGTAACATTTCGAGCACATCTAACTTGTACCCTGTTTACACAACAGAATGAAACACAGAATTGATTACCCATAGATAGTGTAGATCCAATTAGATGCAACATTTTAAGAACACTGTACACAAGAATAACAGCTTCAGGTTAAGATTAAATCATAGACCTGCATCATGGGTTATATATATATACCCCTAAGGGTGCATATGGAGGTGATTATTGTTCCTCTTATTATCAACTTAAGTGGTAACTACATAAAAACTGTTAAGAGCATAATGCCCTCTAAAGTAATTTCTAACACTTTGATCATTGGCGGTGGCCTAAGAACAGTCAGAACAACCTGAGTGAACTGCAGCAGAAGCAATGTACCTACTTTCTGCTGTTTCAGGACGCCGACTGGGACCCGCCCACCTGAACTAGTGATCTAGCCTGTTCGTTTCGGCTGAAACGATCGTATAAGCCGAAACGAAAAGTTTATGACCGAAGCCAAAAAGCCAATTGTTTACGATTATCTGCGAGCACCCCAGTCCCCAGTAGATGTCTGGTGAGCAAGCAGGCAGACAACAATTGTGCAATCGATTAAGCAACCTCCACCCGATATACAAGTACTGGTATGTCGTTGCTGCAGGGGAGCATAAGCAGACAAACAGTGACAGAGACAGAGACAGGCTGCGCGTTGGAACCCAACGGCTGCAGCTCCAGTCAGTTTGAGATCTACTCCGTGAGCACGCGTCAACTCGATGTTCCCGCCGGTCCCTCCCCAAATCCGAACCCACGCCTATCCCTCCGCCGGATCAACCGGCACACCAATCCAAACCACGGAGCAGCGCAAGCTCAACACCGGCGCGCGGCACTCAAAATGGACCCGATCGCACGCGCAGCGAGCGCCCTCCGCACCCCGAATCTCGAACTGCCGCGCTCTGAATCTCGAGCTCCCTCCCCACTGGATCATCGCGGAACCAGCACCCCCCCCCCCCCCCCCCCTCTCAGGATGTGAAGGAGGGGAAGCTTACGGGTAGAGCGCGAAGGCGCGCTGGACGACGTAGACAGCGTTGCCGTACTTAGTGCGCAGGCGGCGGTCGCTGCACCCGCGCACCGCCTCGTCGATCTCCATCCTCCGCTACTGCTCCTCCTGCTCCGGCGAGGCGGGAGCGAGGGCGGCGGTTGAGGAATGGTGGGAGGCGTGCGTGGATGACGACTCGGCTGTGTGTTTGCTTGGGAGAGGGGAGCGGGGCCGCGGAGACAAACGCGAAGGGATCGGCTGCCTAGTTGAAGGGAGGAGAAGGAGAAGGAGAGGGAGGAAGGCTGCGGCCTGCTCCTGCTCCGCCCGCCGCCTGCGTGGATAGACTGCCCGTTTCGGATCTTTTTCTCGCCTTCCCGGGAATTTTATCTGTTTATTTCGTCGGATATACTACTGCCATTGCTGCCAGCGCCGTGGACATGCCGTGGCGCTGACGTGGTGGAAAGGTGTCCTCGGAGTGGCCCCGGGGGTTCTGTGACGAGTGGCAGGCGGCGGCTGGTGTTGTCCTGACGTGGTGGAACGGGACCGCAGAGAAGAGAGGTTCCAGCGTGAGGAATGGACTGTGCCTTTTTTCCATCTTTTTTCTATAGATAGTTTTTGGTAGGAGTACATACACATCGATCGTTGCAAAAGGACACAAAGACCTCAGAAAACTTGGTAGAGAAGAGAAATACTCACTCCATACAAAAGACTATACTTCTCACTTTAAAAAGATCAACAATTCAATGTTTAACCAAATTTATATAAAAAATACACACACTTGTGATTTCGAATAAATATGTTTGATCAATAGTGGAATATCCTCCCTCCGTACTGAATTATTCAAGAGAATTAGAACGGATGGAAACAAAATGCAGGTGTTATGCAAATAAAATTTTCATTAACGCACATTGCATCCTGCTAGCGGCGTACCATGTGTTTTATTCTTTGGAGTAGAAGTGTTTCTTTTTTTTTCTCAAATGTTTGTAAGTATAACGTGCCTTTAAATTGTTGAAATGAACACACGTTCCGCGGGTGGCTTCGAATACCTCTTTGAACTTCGAAGATGCACGAGGTTGAACCTAAAAATATTTCTTAAAAAGAAAACCCTATTGGAGTAGTTCTCCTAAAAGTATCCACGTCCACCATGTTGTGAGTTGTGAAGATGTTTTTCTACCATAATGACGATGATGATAGGCCAGAGCACCTACTGTTTTTTTTTACTTAAAGAAATAACAACTGTGGTGGAGGAACCAAATTCGAAGAAGCTATTCCTCACTTTATTTATCCCACACAAAAAGCGTCCACGAAACTTGGTCCCTCACCCACATCTCATCATCAAGTCAAGTAAATAAATACCAATACACCGATGCGTAACTTCCAGGAATTTCAGTTACCATGTAATTGATTTCCATATATATCTCTGTGGGGGTGCCAATAATGCACATATTTTTTTTAGAAAGCCAATAATGCACATATCACTACCATTTTTCACACGAAATTATTTCCTTTCACAATAAAGACGAAAACAACCAGAGTTTTTGCAGCGGCTAAATCATCTACAGCTTACTCCTTTGCCGTGGTTCATTGCTGTTGCTGCCATTAACCGAAGAATCTTTCCTCCCAGCCTTCTTGGCTCTACCAGCCCTTTCAAGATTCCCATCTGACAGCGTGTATGCCGGCCTATACCCGCCCGAGCCATCACGCAGAAGCTTGTTTGGAACAGTGTTGTGTATGCTGCCAATAGAAGTGTACCTGACGGCAGAGCAACTGTAGTTAATTAGATGCATGATACTCGCTTAGAAATTTTGTATGGAAGAGCAGAGCTAACAGACTACCAGTGCATGCATCATAGTACATTCTAATTTTTGATAGGTTGTACCTTGATCTACAGGGGAGAAGGCAACCTAACATCGTCTACCAAAAAGCGTACAGTCTGAACATGCACTGAAAAGAACACATACCCTTGATCATAGAGGATGCAGTATAGGACCTTGAAGGTTAACAGGAAAGACCACACGTCGCTGTCACAGCAAGCAAGGCATTAGAATTAGCAGCTATCCAGGTCGAATATATAAAAAATTTGATTGAAAAAAGGTCGAATATAAAAAAACAATGCTCTCTGATTCAGGAATAATCAGGAGCCAAACCTGTAGGACCAACCCAAGATAGGGTTCACCCTCATGAAAGAAGGCCAGCAAGGTGAACTAGGGGAGAACTCTTGTTGACCAACCTACAGCAATTTCACACCGTAATTATATGGGCGTGGATTATGCAAGAACATGGAGAAATCCCCCAAATTACTGCAACATGCCATATATAAACCAGTAGAGGTGTAGAATAAAAGCAAAATAAATAAATTAAGGCCCTGTTCGAGGGACGAATCTGGAGGAATTTATGAGAGAATAAATAGTATTTTCATCCATAAACAATGTTTTCCGGCTGAATTTTAGGGCAGCCAAACGGCCCCTAAAACGGGATCATTCGAGGGAGTCACCGCATTGGGATCGCCGTTTCTAGTGCCAAGGAAGATTGCCTTGGTAAGCTTCTCCTTGAGCAGGGCTTCTAGGCTGGACTTGTAATCTGCCCTGATAGTTTCCAGTGGCAAGCCGTAACTGCACAACATTGGGTATCAATTTGTCAGTCAAGAAAAACAAATGATGGATATTATAAATTGCAGCTGATCGATCGAAATCTCGTTCTTACGTCGATGCCGTCTCATACATGAAGCGATCGATTTCAGGGAAAGTATTGGGGTTCTCGAAGTAGATGGTCCGCATGGGGCAGTTTTTAACGGTTTTGGCCCCGTTCGCTTCGCTGAAAAAACAAGTCGAAACACTATTCCCGCTGATTTGTTGCGAGAGAAAAACACTATTTCGATCGAAAAAAGACGGATTATAAAAGAAGCGAACATGGCCATTATGGACCGTGCTGTCTGAACTTGTTCTGTGAAGGCAGTAGCCTGCCCGAAGCAAATGCAGCAGCACCTGTACGTCGAGAGTCGATTCAACGCAATTGCGTCGGTGGTTAGTAACCATCATGAACGTAAATAAATCAATATATAAGTTAATGGAAGAGATAATGAAGAGCAGGTGAGAGCAGGAAGAAAGTACAGTTGAATCTTTGCCGCCATTGAAGCTGAAAGCGAGTTCCTCGAACCTGTAAAGTAAAATCTCTGAGAAATCACACAAACTGTAACCAACTGCCACTCATGCATCCACCCAACCTAAAAACTAGAGTAAATAAAAAAGCGGTAGAACAAAGTAGATCGTAGGTAGAAGCAACTACCAGTGACATATTTGCGCATGCGCGCCATATGTGACGTACTACTAGACAGTAGACAAGAAGAAGACCAGAGATACAAAAAAAAAAAAAAAGAACACAAGAAGGAGACCAGAGTTTATCTGCACATGTATGTTTCAATGTTTGTCAGTTGGATGGAAAACGTAAGAGCATCTTTAAGAGGCTCCCTATATTATTCATAAATGCTAAGAATAGAGATTTTGATAAAAAATCACCCTCCAACAGTTTCTCTAAAGGGTTATAGGGGCAGTTCGGCTGGTCAGTTTTTCAGCCGGAATTCACTGTTCCTGGCTGAAAAACATTGTTCACTCTATCACAAATTCCTCCAGATTCATCCAGATTCCTCCAAATTCCTTCAAACGGACATGGCCATAGTCATCTTGTAGTCCGGATTTTTTGCTAGCTAAAAATAGAAGACGAGAATGACTCTCTAGAGTGCGCACGATGTATAGAAAAACTGTTGAAGAGTGAAACAATATAGAAAACGATTTTTATGCAAATGACTCTAAACAATCGTTTAGAGAGTGAGATTTAAAAGGCTCTCGGATATGCTCTAATAACCCTCTTTTTAAGTTTTCAACACATGACCAATGCAACCGTGTATTGATCACGAACCGGGCCTTGATGCTGTATGGCTCGGGGCCGTGGTGAAGTAGCTAGTGCTGTGTATACAGAAGAGTAGAGAGCGTGCGCGTGGCGCGTGGCGTACGTACGGGTACAACGCGTAGGCGCGGCGGATGATGTAGACAGCGGCGTCGTACTTGGCGCGCAGCCGGGCGTCGCTGCTGCCGCGCACCGCCCGCTCGATCTCCATAGATGCGCTGCTACGGTCAGGCCGGGGTCTCGCGGCTGCGACTAGCGATCGCCGATCGGCAGATAGACGACCGATGGATGGTTCGTTGGCAACGCAACTACGCAAGCAGAGACGAAGCAGCTAGCGCGAGGACGAGAGCGGCGGCGACGCGGTTCGAAGTCTGGTGGCACGCGTGCGTTGCAATCGTGCATGACCGGACCTTAAAGCACACGAGCAGACAGACCGAGAGGGCGTGTTTGGAACGCTGGCCCGACGGCCCGGCTGCGCTCGTGGGCTGCAACTCTGTTGTTTGTTTCGCTGTTCCTGTTCCTCGGCCTAGCTCGCACGCTGCTCAAAGCACACAAGGGCCTGGCTCCCAGGAAACGAAGGGGAGCTTCGTTTTTTACAGCCTGGCCCGGTGGCGCGAGCAGGTGAGCCCATGGAGCGAGCGGTGAGGGATTGGGTCACCTCCTGGGCTCTCACCGTTGTCCGCTCCGCAGAAAGGGTAAGGCAATGCCGCCGGCCCGCCGCCGCCGCCGTTCTCGCGCGACCTCCTCCAACGACCTCCGTTGATCCAGGGGCGCCTCCTCTAGCTCCCATCCCCCATCTTATCCCCGCATCATCCCCTTCCCTGCCGAAGTACTGCGCGCCCAGCTCGTATTTCGCCACCGCCGCCACCCTGGCCGCCGGGAGTCACTACTGGCGAGGACCCGTGCTGGGGTTGCACGGTTGCCATCCCCTTCTTCCCCACCAAGCCACCACCACCACCGGCAGCAGCACCTCTGCCGTCCCCGCGGTGGTGGATTTGGGGCACGAGTAGCTCCCCGCGGCGCCGGAGACGGAGGAGGGCCCGTCGTCGTCGTCGAGCGCGCTGTGGAGGGCGAGCTGGAGCGTGAGCCTGAGCCCGAGCCCGAGCACACGACGCACATGGAGCGGAGCAGGTCGGAGGCGGAGCTGCTGCCGCGGACCGCGGTTCCTCCCACCCACCTCCTCCCCGCACGCGTCGCACATGGAGCGGAGCAGCTTCGTCCGCGCCGCCCCGGACCTCCTCCTCGCGCCACGACCTCGCCCGCGCGCTCTGCCTACCCCATCTCCTCGTTCTGCCGTGGTGCTGGTCCTGCTCTTTCCTCGCCCCGTCTATCAACTGTTACATGGAATGCCCGCAAGGCAGAGAGGGGAGGTAACGCCAACATATCCAGATACTGGGGTGATCATATCCATCTACCAAACACAATCTGTATTGGGCCAGATCCATTTAGCGCGTGTTTAGTTGGGGAATTTGGTTTGTAGTACTTTCGTTTTTATTTGTCAATTAGTATTCAATCATGGATTAATCAGGCTCAAAACGTTCGTCTCACGATTTCCAACAAAACTGTGCAATTAGTTTTTTTTTCTATCTACATTTAATACTCTATGCACGTATCGTAAGATTTAATATGATAGGTACTGTAACACTATTTAGAAATTTAGTGTTCCAACTAAACACGGGCTTAATAGAGGCAACCAAATAAGTGGCCTTGTACCACTTCGGACAGGCTCTGGCTGGCCTGGGACAGGCCCGCGGGCCGAGCCAACCTCGGCCATGCTTTCAAACACGCCCAGAGAGACGCAAGAGAAGAGACCGGACTAGAATACGGAGGCCTCGCCGGCGTGGGCTGGACCTCGGACTTGACCTGGTATCGGAATACGGGATTCACACGTGCGGCGTGGACGTGTGGTGATTCGTTATGGGCTAACGGCCCAGCCAGTGGGCCTGACCTTGTTGCCTCGGCCCATGGAGCATGGCATGGGCGAGACGGCAGAATGGGTAACGCAAGCCCAGAAGCCCAAATTAGGGTTTCCTGATTCCTCTGTTTCCAGCAGTCCTGCTCGCTCCCTCGCTCGCTCGCTCTGCCGTCCGCCTCGCTCCACCACCGGCGGCCGCGCGCACCGCTGGCGTAGGGGCACAGCCGCACAGGAAGCCCCCGCCCCCGTCGACTGAAGCCTCCTCTCGTCGAGTGGGCGTCTACCTCTCTTTCCCCTGAGGTACTAGATTCGCGTTCGCGTGGAGTGTGATTTTTTTCTCTGTTCTTGCCAATTATTACTGTAGTAATTACATAGCTACGCCTTTTTCTTGCACTTCACTGTTGCAGGAGCTTCTGTTTTCTGCTATTATTGAGAGCAACCAAGTCCAATTCATCTTTTTAGAAAACACCAAGTCCAATTCTATTTTCTTTGATGCTTGGTTCCTGCTAATCTAATCCATCCATTCTTGGTTCGATTAGGTTCTCGTTCTTCAGTACGTGATATCAATCCACTGAGGCGGTGGGTGCAGCTATTCCCAAATTATATCGGGGGTTTCAGCAGAACCACGTCAATTGCGCCCGTGCGGGTGAGGGATCGTAAGAGCCTGGACTCGTGGTAGAGATGGTGAAGGCAGCAGCAAGGGTCCGGTAATATCGACATTCCCTTGTTTCCTTTGCGTTATTGTGGTGGTATGATTGGTGTGAATGGGGACGCCTCGAGTGCTCAGTATTCTAAATAAACTGGAGCAGTTATATCAATTCATTGTTTTCCCTGCATTTTACTACTTTTTTTTCTGTCCATTTAATTCAATGTGAGTAGGAGTATCACTTAGCTTGTGCATATCTTCCTCTTATCATAAAGCTTAACAAGTTTAGCTAGCCTGCTTGCTACAAATTGAGTTACAGTATACTTTCGACAGTGCACCATGTCTACTTGTATGCTGTGTTCTTTGGCATCTGAACTTTGCGTGAACTGCTGCAGCTATGAGCCTGGACCGGCTTTTGAGGAGGTCAAAGAAGAAGCCATGCTTGACATATCACCAACAGACTCGACAGAGTTTTGGTTAATTCAGTGGCCTAAAGACCAGGTAACATCGATCTTTTGCACCCTAGTAGTGTTCTTATAACGTGCTGCAGTCTTGGCTGTTTGATATCTTAGTGTTTCTTTGTGACGATGCAGTTAGATGTTTTGGATTTTCATGGCAAAGAGCTTTCTCTCAAGCTGAATAGTGATGGAAACTTGGGCAGCTTGGAAAGTTCCTCAGGTAACTTAGCTGATATGGACTGTTTTGAAGTTGCTTTGACTTGATTACATGGTTTAGTTGCATTTCAGCTTTCTGGTTACCCATACTACGCTTTGGGTACCATTCACTACAACTTTGGTCAGATTGGTTTCCCTGAGCATCATCTATATCCTATACTAGAGACATCAATGGAACCGATTGCATTTCCATGCCAAAGATTGTGTCTTGATCTCTTTTTTTATATATTAATTAGTGTTCCATAACCTAAACTGCTGGAATTTTAGTTTGTAGTGAAACTATTCTTCTACCAATTTCCTTGTATAATCCTTACGTCATTATGTGATGAAACTATTATTTATGGGTTCTTCAGAATATAAATTGAAACCAAGAGGGTACGACTTACAGTCTTTTATGTGAATAAGGCAGTGCTCATCATCAATATTTAAAAGTGTGATCATTGAAATGAAATTTCCTTGTCAGCTTTATCATGGACTCATGTCTCATAGCACCACATTACTAAGTAGTGTTACTGCAGTCAGTTGTCATGTGGAAAACATCATTGTCCAATTGTTGTGTCAAATAACTATTGAAATTTTTTTCACAAAGAAATATCAGCTGCTGCTAATGCACTTATTTTGCCAGGGAAATCTTATGAGCTTGTGAGCTTTGCAGCTCAGAAACCAGATGCAACTGTCTTCCTGCCTTCAGGGTCAGAAACAAAACCTGGTATGATGAAATACCAACTAATTCCTTTGATTGTGTGATATTATCACAGATGCTTTTGCCTCTTCCATTAGATAAAATGTTATTAAAATGGTGCTGCATATCTTCATTTTTGGTTTCTTGGGTTAGTTTTACAAGCCATATGGGCACTGCATTTGATGGCTTGCTCTCGATGTTTGTTTCTTGCCATTGGCTGAAGCATCAATTACTGTTTCTTGTATATTGTTAATATAATGGCCCTTCTGCTACAATAAAAAAATATTCTATGTAAAGTCATATTGAGTTTTGGAAATATATTTTTGCCCATGTGTATTACCATGGTAGTGCACTAGTGCTACTTGTTAGTTTGGGTGGTTTTGATCTTTAAGGAGCATACTGAAATAGGAAGAGGAGAAGCAGGACATGATTCCCATCTTTGAAAGATTATTATCTCAAATTGTCTACTTGCAGATAAGGCACACTTATAGTTCTCTGTTTATTGAAGGATAGCAACTGAGATATCTTGGGATATGTTGTTGAATATAACAGTCGAAGTGTGGAAGTTGGATCATATGCCTGCCAACTGATGAGAATATGTCAACCTTTTTTGTTGTAATTCTGATGAATCAGTGCTATTCCACATGGCATATAGTTCAACCCGATCATGAAAAAACAACTGGCATAGAAGCTATCAGTGGCAGATCTATGTATAACCTGTGGGGCCACCTGGCCCCACATGTTTTGCCAAAATACATTTAACCTCCTTCATAAAACCTGCAATTTATTTATATGTTAATTGTGTAATTCTTGCATTAATTGACTTAAAATCAACTAACTTGGGCCCACTGTTTTTTAATTCTGGATCCACCACTGCTATCATTTGATCATGTAAAACATGGAAATTAGTCTAAATCATTATTCTCTTTCTTAAGTTGGTGTGTGACATCTGGAGTAAATATAATTATTATGTTTAATATTTTTTTAATGAAGCCCATAAAGAAAACAGAGCTAAAGATAAACATACTCTGCTTAAGAATCATAATGGTTTTTGGCACTAGAGGTAAATACCCATCACCTTCTTGTGTTAGAGGCACTATTTTGGCTTTTCTAACCTGTTATTCATGTTGCATGCTCTTTTTTATGTAAATATTTTTCACACTGACAAACAAATGAAATACAGTGGGGAAGATTTCACGGCGAGTCTCCTTAGTTCATTATCCTAAACCTGAGGAATTGGCTAAACCAAGTTTTGGGAGTCTTACTCCTAGCAGTAAGAAATCTGCAGGTAATTCTTTCTTAACATATGTTTTCTTCGCTGATCGCACTTTTCTACTGCTAGCCAAGTTAGGCAGCATATGGCGTTGCAGATATTCATGGCTGGCAGTTTAATCTTGCTACCACTTGGTTTTCTGTTGAAGTTCTTATTATCATAACTGATCAACAAAGGAAAAGACAAGTCTGGTCCAACTGTATTATCATCTCTGTTGGAAACCGTTAGGCATACTACCTTCTTGATTTATGTTTTCAGTGCTAGTTAAAAAAAAACTGCTCTTTTATCCTAAGAAAAGTAGATACACTAAGAAGATAAGGAGTATGGACATTGGCCAAAAATGTCCATAAAATTTAGTAACCTTTTCTGGCGCACAATATTTTGATGATATACTCTTATCCATTTGAGTTTACTGATAACCGATGCCTCCTTCCTGTAACTTACATCAGTCAAAAGAAATGCAGCCAGTTCTCTTGCATGCCATTCTTCTTCTTTTCTTCTTTTTCTATAAGGGACATCTTTGTTGAACTGTGGTTGCCCGTGTTCCCACTTTCACAGGTTCTAAGAAGACCATGTCTCGGTTCATTAGTGCATCAAAGAACCGCAGTAGCCAAGGTTCAAGCGCTTTCACTGGGCCAAAGGAGTGCAGAGCCGACACCCAAACACAAGGGGAAGAGAAAGGATGAAAGCAGCCTGGGGCACTCAAATGTATCAGGCAAGGCCTCACAAGGATCTCAAGCTGGAGGCGCGGGGAGCAACATGGCCTCAGAGATGCCACAATCGCCATCAGAAAAATCACAGAAGAAGAGGAAGAAGGTTAAGATCGTGGAGTAGTACTGTAGTAGTGTCGCCTTGGCAAGAGATCAATTTCCCTTGAACTATCAGTAGTTGAGGAGCTGTGCTGAAATTCACGTTCAAGTTTCTTCATTCATTTCTGGTTTCAATTTTATCCATGCAGAATGTTTTGCTGGAGTGTCAGGTGTTGTTTGCCGAATATACCTGGGAGCAGCCTGTTGCATTTTGTTTTTGGTATCTGAAAGGCTATGTATGTTGGGTTGTTCCTGTTGGTGTGCTGAGCTGAAAGCAGAGTCCTAGCAGCTGCTATAGTGTTATTGCTGCTTGAGCATCTGAAAGCCTCTTTTAGTTGCTTGCTCTCGTTAAGCATAATCTAACCTGAGCATCATGCCCCTGCTAAACTCGTTAATAAATTCCTAAATGCTCGATCGTCTTCTAATTTCAAATTGGGCCTTGTTTAGATCACCTCCAAATTCCAAGTTTTTTCACTCTCTCTCCATCACATTAATTTTTAGCCGTTTGTACGGAGCATTAAATGTAGGTAAAAAAATAACTAATTGCACAGTTTAGTTGGAAATCACGAGATGAATCTTTTGAGCTTAGTTGGTCCACGATTGGACAATATTTACCAAATAAGACGAAAGTGCTACTATTTAAATTTTTTACAATCTAAACATGGCCTTGGTAACAATTCTGGTGACAACCGTTACAGCATTACAGTAGTCAATTAGTTCAGTGATCATACAGCAGGGTATCCTGAAAT
Source organism: Miscanthus lutarioriparius (assembly GCA_904845875.1). Classification (NCBI taxonomy): domain Eukaryota; kingdom Viridiplantae; phylum Streptophyta; class Magnoliopsida; order Poales; family Poaceae; genus Miscanthus; species Miscanthus lutarioriparius. The sequence goes on along the minus strand of CAJGYO010000005.1, from coordinate 92,121,347 downwards.
GCTACACCGCCTAAAACGGCAAAAATCCTTCATGCTATAGTTACAAGTACAGCATGACACTGTGGACACCTCGTGTAGATGTTGAGAGATCAATGGTGCCCGATTACTCTTCGAGTTCGTGGTAGAACCTCGTGTGCACAGGATTCTGGCTGCGATCTTCGCTCGACCGGCACACGGTGAGCTGAGCCTCTGCCGATGCCTTCCGCATCCCCGACACCCAGCCTTGGATGACGTGCTCATCTACCGGAGCTCCTCCCTCTTCTCCCACCGTGACCAGCACCAGCTGCTCCAGGGCAGGGGCCCTCTTCAGGAGGAAGGCCAGCAGCTGCAGCTGGAACCTCGTCCCTCGGAAATTCACCAGCTTGATGAAACTCAGGTGGTCAAGGACGAAGTCGAAGTGTTGAATCATCATTCTTGAGTCGTCGACGGGGACGATCGCGTAGCCGGGAATCATCATTCTTGAGTCGTCGACGACCTCGCCGGCCAGTGCTGCCGCCGCGTCGCTTGCATCGGTAGTGTGGCTGGGGACCTGCGGGTTTCAGAAAGTAATGTCCCGTTCAGAAATAGTACTGTATTTGCTTGCACTGTTGCACGTGGAAGTTGGAGGATGGGCAGCAGGAAAAGGCAGAGCTTTACGCTGACGAACAAGCGGTCCAGGAGTGGAAGCGGGTTGAGCTGGAAGAAAGAGGCGAAGCTCTGGAGGTCGTCGTCTTCACCTTCCGAGGACAGCAGCAGCTGCAGCTCTTGTATGTTCGTCATATCAATGTCCACGCACTCATCGTAACCTAGCTGTGCCCACAAATGCTGATCCGCGAGTAAAATTAGTGGTCAGTAAATTTCATGGCATTTCCATAATTTAAATTTCATACCAGCAAGCCGACGGAACAGAGCGTCAGAGCCCGGGCATGAGCGACGCAGCTCAAGAAGTTGGAGTAGGCGTACTCGCGATCCTGGTACGCGTTCACGTCGTCGTCGAAGCCGATGTGAGAAAGGTACGCCTGCCGCAGAGCCGGCGTGGAGCCCAGGTCGACGGCAGAAGAGAGGTCGTCGTAGTCGCTCGAGTAGACTGTGTCGCCGTGGAAGGCGAACGACTCGAGCGCGGGCGCGTTGACCCGGAGCTCCCGCACGGCCGGGCAGCGCACGATCTCCAGGACCCGCAGCGTCTCGCTGGCGATCCTAACTGATTTCAGCAGGTTGCAGCTGCTCAGGCTGAGGAACTCCAGCGCGCGGCAACTGGACACGACACCGCGAACCGCCTCGCCTGTGACGTCGGCGTGACTGAGGGAGAGCGATCGGAGACCCGCGAGCCCGGCCGCGCCGGCCGGGACGGTGCGGAGGCTGAACCCGCCGAGAGCGAGGCGCGCCAGCGAGTTCGTGGCCACGAACAGGTCGCCAGGGAGCTCCACGAACGCCGCGCTTTCGTCAACGGCGCCCCGTTTTGTCGGCGGCGGCCTCAGGTCCATTTCCACCTCCCTGGCGCCCCCCGCCACGGCGGACGCGACCCAAGCGCCGACGTCCCGCTCGAACGCGCCGGCGCCCGTGCCCTGCGCCGGCGACGTAAGCGCCACGCGGAACACGTCGAGCGGCGCACAGCGCTCGGCGTGGAGCCGGAGAGAGTAGCTCACCGTGGCGGCCGCGGCCCGCGCCGGCGCCTGGCCGCGTCCGAAGTCGCGGTCGGTGAAGTCGAGGACCCGGGAGGAGGCGAGAGGGCGCTGGTGCGCGCGGCGTGCTTGAGTGGGAGGCCGCGGAGGATGGAGTGGAGGATGTCGTCGGGGAGCCTGCTCAGCCGGTCCTCCCCCTCCTGTTCCTGTACCTCGATGGCTCCACTCTTGCTCCGGTGGCGCGATTGCACCTCCATGTCAAGCGGGGGTGCGATGCCAGTGCGGGATCACTATGGTTCAGACATGTTGGGTGCTTTCACAAAACCTTTATAGTACTCGGCAGCTACTCAGCTCGTTGTGCTGGTAGGTAGAACAGTAGATTTTAGATTCTTTTCAATGATTAAATAGTATTATGTAAGAGAGAATAAGCTAAATAAGTTGGAAATAGTATAGCCAAATAGGGTGAGTATTAGTTAGTAGTACTAGCAGCTTACATCGCAAGATTGGGGCCTTGTTTAGATATCCTTAAAATTCCAAGTTTTTTCGCTCTCTCTTCATCACATTAATTTTTAGCTGTTTGTATGGAGCATTAAATGTAGGTAAAAAAAAACTAATTGCATAATTTAGTTGGAAATTACGAGATGAATTTTTTGAGCTTAGTTGGTCCATGATTAGACAATATTTACTAAATAAGACGAAAATACTACTATTCATCGGGTTGAAATTTTTTTCAATCTAAACAAGACCTGGGTAAAAGACAGAGCAGAAGCACAAAACTTGAGTGAGCGACAACGACCTGAGACGCATCACCATGTTGGAGTGTCGTTGGCGCGCCTGCTTGCGACACAAGGAGGCGTGCTACGCAACCGGTCAAACATAGGTTCAGACTACTTGTCCAAGCCGGTTAACAATTAGTACATAAAAAATTAGCTAGGGTGAAATGAAATTGAATAATAGCAGAGGATAAATATAATAGATTTTGACCGTTAACTTTTTATAATATAATATTATATTATCGTTTGCCAGTCAAATCACATCATCACACATGCAGTTTTAATATATTTCTATTGATATAAGTTTTATGTCCCAAGCTTGTATATAATTTGATTTTTTTTTTGTCAAAGTTTATATAAGTTTGACTTTTTTATATAAAATATAAGAGATTTGCTAAATTTCAGGGGTATGAATTTTAGCTTTCTTTCAGGTGAAAGTTATTGCATATATTTTATGCTAAAATTTCAATTTTAGTTTGTTACAATTTCTGTAGACACAATTTGCAATTTTGACACCGTACAAAGTTATAGATCTCATCGAGATAATGACCTCAAATGAAAAAACGTAAAACTATAAAGTTGTAGATCTCATCAAGAGCTATAACTTTTATGTAAAAATTATCTTCATTTGGCACCATAAAAAAAGATAATAAAATTTTCAAGGCGATAAAAGCTTGTACGAGATTAATACGAAGCTGAAACTTTATATTTTTTTGAGCATCTCATTGATCTCAAATGCAAAAACTTAAAACTATAAATTTGTAGATCCTATCGAGAGTTACAACTTTCATATAGAAAGTATCTTTATTTGACACCATATAAGAAATGTATGATTTTTCTAAGGCGACAAGAGCTTGTACGTGATTAATATACTGCTGAAACTTTATTTTTTTAGCATCTTAACGACGTCAAATGAAAAAACTCAAAACTAGAAAGTTGTAGATCTCATCGAGAGCTACAACTTTAATATAAAGAGCATCTGCATCCATAGATTATATGAAAAAGATATAATTTTTCTAAACTACGCCTTGCCGCACCAATCTGGTTGGCACGGCGCTACATTTCTGCCATGCCAACGGAGTGTCATGGCAAGGTTGTCCGCGTGGAAATTGTTGTCCACTATGGCAGATCGTGCCACGTCGCGACAGCGTGTTTTTGTCGCGTCAAGGACTTAGATGCGGCCAAACAGGTTAGATTTAAAAATAAAAAGCAACTACCTTAGATTTAGAATTTGTTAAAAAAGGTTAAAAAATAAATCTGTCGCAAGCAGGCGCCAACGCCCAACGACACTCAAGTGCCAATATAAAGCGCGGATTCTCTTGCAGTCTTGCTAGAGAAGCCTCATGGGAATGGGATGCATTTGCGTGTTTCTTCTCGACCTAGCCTTAGATCGTAAGCTTTTTTACTCTCTCTTTATCACATTAAATCTTTAGACACATGTATGAAGTATTAAATATAGATAAAAAATAACTAATTACATAGTTTGATTGTAAATTACAAGACGAATCTTTTGAGCCTAGTTAAGCCATAATTAGACAATAATTGTCAAATACAAACAAAAGTACTACAGTACCACGTACTGATTCCTAACCCCAACCTAAACGAGGCCCTATTTGCCCAAATTGCGCTGTAAAGCAGCTAGTACTGCCGGGTATAAAGGAAAGGGTTTGTGAAAGCACCCAGCACTCGCACGCACCATCGCACCCATCCTGACACGGAAATGCGAACGCACCACCCGAGCAAGCGCGGATCCATGGAAGAGGAGGACAGGCTGAGCAGCCTCCCCGACGACCTCCTCCACTCCATCCTCCGCGAGCTCCCGTTCAAGCACGCCGTCCGAACGAGCGCCCTCTCCCGGCGGTGGGCGCCGCAGTGGCTCCGCGCGCTCGCCTCCTCCCGGGTCCTCGACTTCACCGACCGAGACTTGGCCCGCGGCCAGCTGCCCGCGCGGGCCGCGGCGGCCACGATGCGTCGCTGCCTTGAGCTCCACGCCGAGCACGGCGCGCCACTGGACGTGTTCCGTGTGGCGCTCATGTTGCCGCCAGGGTCGAGCGACGGCGTGTTCGGGCGCGACGTGGTCGGCTGGATCGCGTCCGCCGTGGCGAGGGGCGCCAGGGAGGTCGAGGTGGAACTGATACCGACACCGACACCGACACTTAGGGGCCTGGTTCCGGACTCCGACGACGGAAGCGCGGAGTTCGTGGAGCTGCCTGGCGACCTGTTCGTGGCCCGGAACTCGCTGGCGCGCCTCGCGCTCGGCGGGTTCAGCCTCGGCGCCGTCCCGGCCGCTCCGGGCGGGCTCGCTGGTCTCCGCTCGCTCTCCCTCAGCCACGTCGACCTCGCAGGCGAGGCGGTTCGCGACGTCGTGTCCAGCTGCCGGGCGCTGGAGCACCTCAGGCTGAGCAGCTCCGGGTCCTGGAGAGAGTGCGAATCGATTAGGATCGCCAGCGAGACGCTGCGGGTCCTGGAGATCGTAGGATGCATAGACGTGAAGCAGGTCCGGGTCACCGCGCCCGCGCTCGAGTCGATCGCCTTCCACGACGACGACTTCTTCTGGGAGGACGCCGACGACGTCGTCTTCGACTTCGACGACGACATGCCGGCTCTGCGGGACGTGTACCTTTCTCGAATACGCTTCGCCCACGACTCTGACGAGACCGAGTTTGACTCCTTGTTGAGCGACGTCGAGCATGCCCCGGTTTGGACGCTTTCCTGCGACGGCTGGAATTTGCGGGTGCGGTTCGATACGACGAACATACAGGAGCTGCAACTGCTGATAGCCTCCGAAGATGATTATGACGACGACCTCGAGGTCTTCGCCGGTTTCTTCCAGGAGAACGAGCTTCCACTCCTGGACCGCTTGTTTCTCCGCGTAAAGCTCTCTGCCTTATCTCATCCTCCAATATCCACGATTCGACGTCCATGCAATTTGCAAGGAGATATTTCCGAATCGGCTCACGCTCACAGCAAGTTAATTACTTTCTGAAATCCGCAGTTCCCCGGCCACGTTACAGATGCAAGCGACGCCGACGCGGCGGCAGCACCGGCCGGCGAGGTCGTCGACGACTCCGAACGCGAGATCGACGACGAATTTGTGCTTGACAGCCTCAGCTTCATCAAGCTGGTGAATTTCAGAGGGACGAGGTTCGAGCTGCAGCTGCTCGCCTTCTTCCTGAAGAGGGCCCCTGCCCTCAAGCAGCTGGTGCTGGTCACGGGGGGAGAAGAGGGAGGAGCTCCGGGTCCCGGAGATGAGCACCTGGAGGTCATCCAAAGGCAGGTGTCGGCGATGCGGAAGGCATCCCCACACGCACGTCTCACCGTGTGCGGGCCGTGCCAAGACCGCAGCCAGAATCCTGTGCACACGAGGCTCTACGACGAAGAGTAATCGGGCCCGGCCCCATTTGATCGATCTCTGAACAGATGGATTTTTCGGGCAGTGTTCTTGTGTGAGATTGCTATGGATGTGTGAAGGTGGGTTTACAGATCAAGTGGTTGAGAGAGTTTCCAAAACTCACGCTCAACAATTTCCTATTCTTTTAACTTCCAATCTTTCCGTATTTGAAAAAATTGACCTAATAATAGCTTGGAAATGGAAAAATAACGTGCCTATTGATATGCCATTATGGAGGTGGAAGGACGTGGGGGAAGGACAAGAAATAGGACAGGGTTTTCAATGCAAATGTACAAGAGAAAATATATAAGTGATTAGAGTGATTTAAAAAATAGTCTAGAATTCATGATGTAAAATTATCTTCTATATTTTTAGAGTGATTTAAAAAATAGTATAGAATTTCTAATATAAAATTGTATTCTATATTTTAGGAGTGTGATTTTAAAAACTGTTGGAGAAGCTCAATAAATATACGGGTGCCTATTGATCGGCTAATATGGAGGTGGAAGGATGTGAGAAAGAATGAGAAGTAGAATAGGTTTCCCAATGCAAATGTAGAAGAAAAAAAATATAAAAGTGGTTAGAGTGATTTGAAAATAGTTTAAGATTCCTGATGTAAAATTGTATTATATATTTTAGGAGTGAAATTTTAGAACTATTGAAGAAGCTCAACAAATGTACTTACAGCCTTTTTTAGTTACTTGAAAAATTCATTTATTTATCAGTTGATTTTTTGGGAGCTATTGGAGATGGAATAAAATCCTCAAACTTCGACTTGGATGACTGCAGTCGAAGAAGGACGGTTGTTCCATCACAATCGGGACGTCCACCATCTGTGGGAACAACGACCGGATCCATATAGCACTAAAAAAACACTTATTTCTTGTTGGACTTGCTTGCTAAGCATGTAAGTGCGTTGTTTACTAAAATAAAGTGCACCCTGAATGACGAGCAACTCGATGTCAGAAAATCGCGAGTCATATATCTGTAGCATGGCATATCGTTTAATTTTGGATTCTGTGTTATATTTCGGCCTTGTTATCTTGTATTGCCTCACTGTGTGCTTTCTCACTGCTATATTAGACCTATCACAAGCAGTTCGTAAACTTCGTCATAAGTACTTTTCGGTCTCAGCAGTGAGTTGTTGTTGGTGATGACATTCTCAACACAGTCGGTTTTACGACCGATGGTGACAATAAATTATCACAGTCGGTTCATATTACTGTGGGGGTATAACCCGGTACCCACAGGGCAAGACATGGGTTACGCCATCAGAGGTGGCACAGCCCATAAGATCAAGGCGTGCGGCGCACGGCACTAGTCGGCGTGCACCATAAGGCTACAAGAAGATGTGATTTATTAGATATTGTATAATACTAAATAGGATACTTTTCTTGTAACCCGACTTCTCCAGAGCATATAAAGAGGGGCAGGGGTCCCCTAGTCGACATCTCCATACAGATTCTAGGGTTAGCCTAAGGCATCTGATCATACACAATACAATCCACAGAGACACATGACATATGGTATTACGCCAAGTCGACGACCTGAACCTGTCTAATCGTTGTCTCTTGCGTTCTGTGTCACCATCCAGTTTCTTTACGCGCATCTCCACCGATTTATTTACTACCGTGGCCACGATAGACTGCTGTACGTATTTCGTCGACAGTGACGCGCCAGATAGAGGGTGTATGTGTTGATCATGACGAACCAGATGACGTACCTCGAGATTAACACCATCCATGACAAACCAGATGACGTACTCAAGATTAACACCATCCAGCGGCAACTCAGCATCGGGAACATGCACGAGATTGATTCTGTCCTTCGTGCCGTTGTCGCCAAGGGCGTCCACTATTTTCTGCCGATCTAGTCAGTTTGCTGTCCTCGAAGTTGAAGACGAAGCCAGGTGCATCACGTGATGGCTCAGGCCCGCGTGGAGCCAAGTTCGACTCCCACCTGTGCTCACGAGCCTCTGCTGTCTCCGCTCCGCCGAGTTCGACTCCGACCTCTAGATGCAAAGCCCGAAGAAATCCATCTACGTGTCGACCATGAAAGCCTCAATGGAGTCAATCGGCCATGATAATCAAACTTGCATCTCCGCATGCATACACGCGTATGGAAGATGCAAGATCAATACGCCGAGTTACAACATTAAAAGCTAAGTCTTATCTCTTTTTTCCAGTTAGGTATTATACTGCATGTGTATATCTCTATGCATCTACATGCGCTTTCATGGTTATCCGCAGCGGCAATCGTCGTCATCTCACATCCTCGACTTGTCGTCATCACGGTTGACCTACACGCTGCGTCTCTCTTCGCCAGCACCATCCACGACAACCCGACGACCTAGGAGTCCCACGTCGACACGACATTCTAGTGCTGGCACCGATCCACGGGTCCACGGCGGCAGCATTGAGCGGTGCTTGCATCGCGGCGCTGGAATTCGTCGTCAGGCCGCAGGCCTAATCAGTGATAACCATCGCCGTATTGACGTGGAGCTAGAACACAACAACAAGCCAGGAAAGACGGATATCGATCAGTCTACATATACGAACATGCAAACCTGATCACATACACCTCTTGATGACGGGAGCCTTTGATGACACGACACGCTCAGCTACTCGCTAAGCGAGCTGCTCCAACCATCAACCGAGCCGCCCGAGCCGACGAGCAAGCCGCCCGGACTGCTCAATCCGATCACCTGCCGCGTCGCAGTGATGATCGCCACGAAGAATGACGTTGTGACAACCGTGACCGCCGCCACGACGACAAGCCAAAAAGCTCGAGGGCCGAGCAATTTGGTCGACGCCGACCAGGCATTCTGTTTAAAGTTAAGTCACGCTTTAATATTTTTTCTAAATATTTCCCAACCTTCATATATCTCTGTGATGTTTCTCCGAACTGTTTTCTCCATGTTTGTTCTCAAAACGATTTTCTTTCATGTATACCATCTTAAAGATGACATACAGCTAAGCCTAAGGCAAATCCCCGAACAACCATGTTGATGCTCGGATGTTCCCAGAGACGGTCCTGTCTCCGACTTCTCCCTACACATACACGAGCGTCTGTCCTCTGCGTTAGGGGTGGTCGACAGCGGCTCCTTAGTGACGCCCTGCTCTTCCTACACGCATACGGGCTCCGCGCTCCGTGTTATGATTAACAGGCTAGCTAGGGCTGAAGACTCAGCTACACACTAACTAGTCGGACGGTTTATATTAAATATAAACACTTCTTCAGAATAACACTAAGGCCACGTTCGCTGGTCTGAACTTTGGCTGAAACTGGCTGAAAAACACTGTTCCGGCTGAATTGTTGTGAGAGAAAAACACTGTTCCGGCTGAAAAAACAAGCCGAACAAGCCAAATTTAAGACAAGCGAACGAGGCCTAAGTGTTCACACCAACTGATCATCGAGTTGCATACGCTATTTCATCGCCATTGCTGATTCTTCTTCGGGGTTCATATATTTTATTTTTACATCATGTACTACCTATTCTACATATTTGTTTCGCAGGGGCATGGTTCGATCAACGAGCTTACGCTCAGGCACTGGACACAGTGATCGTCGTTCGGGTGGTCGGACCACCTATCGGACGGACTTCATCGCCAACCAACTGGTCGGACTACTCGGCACTCACTCCTGCTCGGCGTTCAGTTCGCCGCCAACCAGTTGGTTGGACTGCTCATCGCATGGGCTTCATCGTCAGCTACGCTGGGGCTCGCCGGCTACGCTGGGGACTCCTCGGTGTCCGGATTCTTCGTGCAAGCATTGCTAGCTAAGCTAGGGACTCCCTTGGTGGTCGGATCTTGCTACGTCTTATCAGTGTGCTATCAAGTTGCTTCATGCTTTTCAGATCAGGGTGCTGATCTTGGGCCGCATATCTGGGGTCTTGTGAAGTACATGGCACATGACGTTCGTAAGCTTTCATTAAAAATTCTTTGACCCTGCTACAAGATATCTTCAAAATCTTCCAGCAGGCTCAGGGACTACGTGTGTACACGTCCTCTCGCGATGACTGTATTTATTTCTAGAGTAAAATACATCGGAGGTCCATTAACTTTCGGTGAAGTGTCATCTAGGTCCATCAACTTTAAAACTGTATTTTTGGATCCTTTAACTTTCGTATTGTGTCATCTAGGTCCATCAACTTTGAAACTGCATTTTTCTCCGTAAACTTTTAAAATGGTTCACTGCGAGTCCACGCATGCTTGCATGCACGTCGGCTTCGGCTGCAGTACATGAGCGGCTGCAGTACAGTAGTATGCCCTATAGACGGGTCCTGTTGCGTACGTGTGCCTGCGTGTACCTGTATCCTCTGGCCTGTGTGATGGCATCAAGTCAGCGCTCGATGGCCGGTGTGATGGCATCAAGCAGGCGGGTGGCCACACACCGCCACACGCCGACGCCGCTCCCGTGCTCCGTCGCCGAGGCTGTGTGGCCATGTCCTTGGGCACGGTGACGTACTCCTTGTACACGCCGGCCTTCACGTAGATGACGAAGCGGCCCTCGAAGGTCTTGGGCACGGCGGCAATGGCCTCGGTGATGGTATTGAAGTCGCCGCTCCCGTCCGGGGCCACCACTTTGTTGGGCTTCTGCAGGCTCTGGGCAGCTGCAGGAGCCTCCGCTGGGTGGCCGGCATCCACTTGGGGAAGTCGCCGGGCGGCACCTGGCTGCGCTCGTCTTGGATCTCGTCGAACGTGCCGATGAGGCCCGTGGTCAGTACCCTGTGCTCAGGATGGCCACCGGACATGGTGTCCTCCATCGTTGCCTCATCAAGCTGGCGCTTGGCCTCGGTGGCCGCCTCGTCGATCCCCATGAGCGTCCGGGACAGCAGCTCGCGCTTGCCGGCTAGCTCGTCGGGGAGCTCCTCCGCCGCGAGAAGCTGGCGGTTCGCCTCGGCGGACGTGCTGGCGATGCTCTCGAGCTCGGTCGACAGAAGGTTGCACCGGGCAGCGTGATCGGTCTCATCGTCGGGCGACACGCCCAGCTTTTTCTGGCGGGCGAGGACGTCCTCTCCCTGGGCGCTGGTTATCTGAGACCACAAGGTGCTAAGCAGGCGCCGGCCGTTTGCACCGTGGCCCACGTCCGCGATCTCGCCCAGCTTGTCATCGACAGACAGAAGCCCGCGGCCGCCGCTGGTCACCTCCTCGGCCTCGCCCATCTGCCAGCCAAGAAGCCGGCGGCCGTGCCCCACCCCGCCAGGGTGGCGTTCAGAGCTTTGGCTTCCTCCGGCGGCGCAGGTGTAGACGTAGGTCATGACGCCGGAGACCTAGACCTGGAGGTCCTTGACGTGGCGCACCACGTCCTCGGGCTTGAGCCTCGCCATGGCCCTGAGGTCCTCGGTGGAGTCGTCGAGGAGCTTCTTGCACACGTCCATGGCATTCCTGGTGAGGTTGTCCGTGGCGCCCTTGCCGATGTGCGCGGACCGCTGGAAGGCGGCGGCGACCTCGTCCAACGCCACGTTGAGCGCGGCCTTGAGGACGTCCTCTCCGGGTCGGAGGTGTCGTTCACGACGGGCTTCAGGCTCTGCTCGCACTTCTGCGGGTACAGTGTGGACGCTCACACCGTGGAAAGCTTCACGCTGGAGTACATGCCGGCGGCGTCGTTGTCGTCCACCTTGCTGGTGTGTGGTGTTTGTACGTGCCGTACCGGTGCGCCGCAATTCATGCAATGGAGCTGTTAATAAACATGAAGTGTACGTCGTCCCGCGCCCTAAACGTACACGTACATACGCTCGTGCGTTGTCGGGGCACGTGTACGTGTATATGCACAGTGACACGGCTACACGTATGAGACGCACCTGCCGTGCCCCCTGCCTGCCACGTGATGTACCGGGCGCCCGGGCAGCCGAGAACGGACACAGGATCCATCGCCATCCACCGTGTATGTATGTGTATATCTGGCCATATGGGTGGTACTACATATATACGTCGTGTGTACGCGTTGGCGGCCGTACAAGTTTTGGTTCTTGTGTGCCTGCATGTAAATGTAATGTACGTACATTCATTCACATACATGGCTGCATAAGTGTATATAGGCCGTCCGATCCCCTTCGTCGACACGTCGTGCGGTCGTGCCATCCATGATTAAGAACGATCGAGAGGAACTAGTACGTCCATTCCAAATTGTAAGACGTTTGACTTTTTTGACATCAAATTTGACCACTCGTCTTATTCAAAAATTTGTATAAAATATTACTTCTTTCGTCATGGTTTGGTTTATTAATAAAAATTCTTCAAGAATGACTTAAATTTAACTATATTTACACAAATTTTTTGAATAAGACGAGTGGTCAAACTTAGAGAAAAAAAGTTAAACGTCTTATAATTTGAAATGGAGGGAGTACGTAGTACTGCTAGCGAGTGTCGTCCGATCCTTCTACATACACACGTACGGCTGCCAATATAATGCAAGTCACAAGCACGGGAGCGGCGTCGGCGTGTGGCCACCCGCCTGCTTGATGCCATCACACCGGCCATCGAGCGCTGACTTGATGCCATCACACACCGGCCAGAGGATACAGGTACACGGAGGCATACGTACGCAACAGGACCCGTCTATAGGGCATACTACTGTACTGCAGCCGCTCATGTACTGCAGCCGAAGCCGACCTGCATGCATGCATGCGTGGACCTACAGTGAACCATTTTAAAAGTTTATGGACCAAAAATGCACTTTCAAAGTTGATGGACCTAGATGACACAAAACGAAAGTTAATGGACCCAAAAATACAGTTTCAAAGTTGATGGACCTAGATGACACTTCACCGAAAGTTAATGGACCTCCGGTGTATTTTACTCTTATTTCTACACTGGTTTCCAGCGACATTGGGGATTGGGCCAGCACCTGAAGACTACTACTTTAGACCCTGGCACCACGTGGCTACTTTACCTACTGTCAGGCTCGGGGACTAAGTGGGCACACTTCATCTCGCGGTAAATGTGCTTATTTTTTGACTTAATCTTCTACAAAGTGACTAAGTTCCTTCGCGCTGACTAAGTCAAAGACGCTAAGCGTCTAACTTCGACGTCCGGAACCTAAGTGGGCACACTTCATCCAAGATGGAGACTTTAAATTTTTTTATCATGAGCCCCTTACATCCTTCTGGCAAACCTCAACTTCGAGTAAGTCTGGGCTGGCTCACAGTTGAATTGCTCGGACGCCGTTCCCACTGCTCGGACAACAGCTCAAATGACAGTTCAACTGCTCGGATGCTCGCTTTAACATCTCGGCTCCCAGTTAAACTGGTCAGACATCTATTCCTGATGATCAGCAGCAAGTTGGACAGCTCGGACAAACTCAAGATGGTGTTGCTCAGCGGATACAAGGCGCTCGGGGACTAGTTGTGGGGATATGAACCCCGGTACCCACATGACAAGACATGGGCCGTACCATCAGAGGTGGCCCGGCCCACAAGATTAAGGCATGCGGCGCACGACATTGATCGACGTGCACCACATGGCTACAAGAAGATATGATTTATTAGATATTGTATAATACCAAATAGGATATTTTCCTTGTAACCCGACCCTTCCAGAGCATATAAGGAGGGGCAGGGGTTCCCTAGTCGACATCCCCATACAGACCCTAGGCTTAGCCTAAGGCATCTGATCATATGCAATACAATTTATAAAGACATAAGACATAGGGTTTTACGCCAAGTCGACGGCCTGAACCTGTTTATTCGTTGTCTCTTGCGTTCTGTGTCACCATCCAGTTCTCTCACGCGCACCTCCACCGATTCATCTACTACCGTGGGCATACCTCTCGGTAGACTGTCGGACGTATTTCGTCGACAATTACCGGTTGGCGGCGGTTTGAATTTCCAAAAATCCCCAAAATGGGCTAAAAGTAGTAAATTTTTTGTCTTCTATATTTGCAGCAAAGCATATCACAGGCCATGCGATTTTTTGCGTGAAAATCTGCACGCTACGTGGTGCTGGGATTTGAACCTGAGACCATTGTCCTCGCGCATAGCTCCTCTAACCACTCCACCCCTAACTTGACTCTGTATAGCATACTCATTCCTCTATTTTTCACTTTTTAGAATTTAAAATGAATATTTAGGACCCTAAACAGCTTCATATGAGGAAATTATAAACTATAAATTTGTTGTTTTAATCGAGATCTACAGCTTTGACTTTGATTGTTTCGCCATCCGAGATCGTTTCACAAATTTGAATTTTAAAATATCAAAACTTCAGTCAGACTTTTGGGACCTCAAATAATTTTAAATGAAAAACTCATCAACTACAAGGTTGTTGTTCTCATCGAGATCTACAACTTTGATTTTGATCGATTTTCCATTCGAGGTCGTTTGAAAATTTTGGTTTTTTAAAATATTAAAACTTCATATACAAGTTTGAGACTATAACAACTTTGGTTTTGGTTGTTTTTTCATCAGAGGTTGTTTGTACAATTCGAAAAAAATAAATTTCATAATTTGAGTGCTTCAAACAAAACTCTAGGACCATAAATGGTATCAAATGGAAAAGTTTGTGATAGGACGTTAACACCGCCACCTTGGAGTATGATTCACATGTGTACAAGTCATGATCACCGTCGCCTTGAAGCATGAGCCACCTCTGTACAGGCCATGGTCACCGTCGCTTTGAAGTATAAGCCGTCTGTGAACATGTCATGGTCACCATTGCTTTGAAGTATGATGCATCTGTGTACATGTCATGATCACCGTTGCTTCATAGTACGATCCGGCGTTGATGATCCTATAGTCAGTGTTGGTTTACTAAACAATTTGGTGGTGATGATCTTTTGATCCCCGCCGCATCATATGTTTCACTGGCGGTGTTGACGATTGCTTCATCATCGATTAGTGGTATAGTCCGATGGTGACGAGTGTTTTATCACCATCTGCGAGTGGTATGTTGCGACGGTGATGACCAAACGATTAATGGTGGTTCAATGCATACCCGTTGGTGATGGAATGGAATTGCATTATTTTTTGACAATATATTTATTAATTCAAATGGATGTTAATAGCGTACTAAACATACCATACAAATATAATCATTAAATCCATACATCATGTCCAGAAACAAGTGTACTTTTTACATTAACAATCCAATCTAACATATCAAGCATGTGAGCTGATGCACTAACATTTTCTGCTTTCGATTACATAATAAGGCACTGCTCTCTATAGACTTACATAAAAAAAACAAGCTAGTTGTGCTCCTGCTATGTGCCACTAGTGCCTGCAAGACAAAGTGAATATAGTTATGCATCCTTCATATTAGTAGCCAATGCACCATTGAACACCTCTTGATCTCTGAAATAATCCTTACGAGAGACTACTTTTTGGGCTCTTGACACAATATTATTCAATTCTAAGCCATAGCAGCAAATTTGTTGAAAAGTACACATACTCCACAACATGAACAAAACAACAGAAGTAATAATATTCAACACACCACTCCTTTTGTTACTAAGCCAAAATTGACCTATATACACGAAAAAAAAGAATTCCCTATGTAAACATATACAATACTTGACAAAACTGACCGAAGCTGAGAGGCAACACAAGACATTCAAAGAATAGATGGTTAATTATTTCCTTTTCACAGCAATAGAGGCATGAAGTATGATCCAATTTTCTCCTCTTACTCAAGTTGTGTTAGTCAGATCCTTACTTTTAGATAATAATTGTGCCAACACCAACACAAAGACATGTCCAAACAAAAAGATACGACAAATACAGTTTTACTGCTCTGCTAACGACTCTGAGAATAAGGGAACATAAGAAAGGTAGTAAGGTCTACGATAGTGGATGACACAAAAAGGGATGACATAAACTTTTCAGCGGTCCTTGTCATATGGAATCAGTATTCTTTCCTCTCCAACAAAAAAAATCAAATTTTATTCTGGGTAAACTACAATCACTATATATTTCGCATCACAATGCTCATAACCAAATTCAATATTGTCCTATCTAAATAGCTCTAGCATGCTCACAGTATGTTTCAATATCCATTTGTTAGTACATAGGTCGGGGAGCCTGTTCAGCCGGTCTTCCTCCCGTTCCTGTACCTCGTTGGCTCCAAGCTTGCTCCGGTGGTGTGACTGCATTTCCATGTCAAGCGGGGTGCGATGCGAGTGCGGGATCACTTTGGTTCAAACATGTTTGGTGCGTTCACAAAACCTTTATATACTGCTCGGCAGCAGTATTAGGTAGTAGTACTATCAGCTTACATCGCAAGACTAGGCAAAAGACAGAGCAGAAGTAGACAGCTTGAGTGACAACGACATGAGAGGCTGAGACACATCTTCCCCATGTTGGAGTGAGACAAGGAGGCGTGCTACGCAACCGGTCAAACATATGTTCAGCCTACTGGTCCATCCGGTTAACAATTAGCGCATAAAAAATAGCTAGGGTGAAATGAAATCGAATAATTGCAGAGAGGGTAAATATAATAGATTTTTACCGTTAACTCTTTTATAATTATATTATCATTTGTCAACAAATCAACATCATGACATAGGCACTTTTAATACAATTTCTATTGATATAAGTTTTATGTCCTTAGCTTATATATAATTTGTTTTTTTATCAAAGTTTATATAAGTTTGACTTTTTTTAGTATAAAATATACGTGGGACATAGTCTCCGGGTACCCCGCAAGGAAAGACGAAGACCTAGTATGACTTGGACTCTCCATATGTAATTCTAGTAGCATTACCGTCTTATAATCCTACTAGGACTCCTATCTTGTAACCAACCAGGAGACTTGCCTCCTGAGCTATATAAGAGCCTGTTCGCTGGTTGTTGATTTCTGGGCTGATAAGTCCGGCTGGTGCTGGTTTGTTGTGACAGAAAAACACTGTTGACTGGCTGATAAGTCATGGCTGAAACCAATAAGCGAACATGCTGTAAAGGAGGGCAGGGCTCCCTAGATCGGCACCCACAACCCATAACAACATACTCAACAGTCTGAACCCCAAGCGTATGGTGCAATATACTTTTCACCCAGATTGAACGTAGGGACGCTATTCCAGCGGATCGAACCAATATAAATCATTGTCTCTGCGTTTACTATCGAGTTCCGCATACGTCGAAGCCCACCAACCATCGTCCTGGGTAATACCATGACAAGTGGTCGATCATCAAACACCGACAGTTGACGCGCCAGGTAGGAACTTTCAACACAATTGCGATCAAGAGCTTGACGGACCTATTTCTATTCAAGATCAATCTCTCGGCTCGACATGACTCCCGTCGACGAATCGGGGACTCAACACTCATCTACGTCCAAGTCCAAAGCAGAGTAAGTCGGGATCTGATTGAAAGTTCTGTTTTCCGGCTCAAGACTACAAAAGGCTACGTGTTGTGGAGATACGCCGAGTCGGTCACAGTGCCATCGCTGCATCCAGGCGGAGAAGGAAACTGCTGCACGTGATCGAGGCGGAGCTCTGAGATCATCACCGACAAGTCCAACTCTGATGTGCTAACCTCATCCGTCTTGGCTTCGAATCATCCAACACAATGACGCTGCTGTACAGCTTGGATTAGACACAGTCATTGGTTTTTATCACTACACGCATCAAGTGATGAAGGTGGCGGACGTGAACATGCAAGACGACTACATTTTATTGATTGGGCCGGCTAGCAAGGAGTGTACACCATGCAAGCAAGTCATGGAAATTAGAAAGTACTCGGCCGCAGTTCCGACTACTCGGCCGGGTGTCCGACTACTCGCCGCAATTTCCGACTACTCGGACCCGACGCACAAGTTGGGACAGGCTCCGAGTACTCGGCCACAGTTCCGACTACTTGGTCGTGGTGTCCAACTACTCGGCCATGAAGGTCAAGCTAACGCCCGGGGTTTATCACTCCATGACACGTTGATTCTTCCGTCAATCAAGCTAAGTCACGCTTTAATATTTTTCTAAATATTATTTAATCATCATATATCTCCGGATATTATCCATATGACTCCGCGGCTCTACTATAATTTTATTCCCGACTACTCTAGTTTTCTCTTAATAGTTGTTAATTTACCTGGGTAGCTCTCAGGACAGGTGCTTAAACGTAACTGGCTACCTACCCGATAAAATTACACGGCCTAACAAGAGAAGACATGAATTTTTTTATATGCATTTTATAATGCTGGGACATGCTCCTAACTTATTATTTCACTCGCATTTCATAATGCTAGGATCCACCCCCGACTCGATATCCTGAATATCAATAACTATAAAATTTGGTATATTTACTTTGTAGGTAACTAGATATGGACCACGTCGCCGGGTGAGGCACATGCCTCTGCGGGCTGCCTTACTCGGCCACTACTTCGTTGGGTGAAGCACGCGCCTCCGCAGGCTGCTATCGGTGTTTGATGATCAACAAATCGTCACGGGAGTACCCGAGACGATGTTCGGTGGGCTTCGACGAACTCAGGAACTCGACGGTAACACAAGAGATGGCGATTTTATACTGGTTCGGTCCCTCGGAATCGAGTAAAAGCCTTTACGTCTAGTCAGCGTGAGCCTTTGCGTTGGATTGCTTTGTATGGTTGTGTGTACAAGGGGTACCGCCTGCCTCTCTTTATATAGGGCAGAGGGCAGAGCGGTTGTTCTAGTCCTAATCGGTTACAATTTGAAGAGTCTTTATTCTATTATAGAATCTAGCTTTCCTAGTAAGCCGTCTAGGTCTATCCTTGATAGCTTAAAGTCCACGCCACCTTGCTTTGTGTCCTCCAAGCAGACCGTGGGCCAGCCATGGGCCCATTGTAGAAGTCGACCTGATAGGGAACCCCTAGGGTCCTGTATCGACAAGCCCCCGAGCGTTTCACGGTTGATCTTGGAAGTCTTCTTGTTCCTTTAGGTCGTGCCAAGTAGAAACAAGTATTGTCCAAGTACTTTCTGTAGAGAAACCATAGAGTGCTCTTGAAAACTCCAGGTGATGTGCACTTTCCTGAAAAGTGCACACACTGAGTGTAGCCCCCGAGCATCTTGCTGTTTGGGACAAAAAGTTTGAGGGTCTTTTCCGCGAATTCTTGAAAAGAATAAAAAACATCCTCTGAGTATATGTATCCCGCAGCCCCCGAGACTATGTCCGAGTACTAGTAGTCGGCGCTAGGATCTGAAAAGAATATACTTAGAGATGTTGAAGAAATTATTGCCAGACTACTTGTTAGAAAGTAGGTGAGGCAATGTATAGTGCTCGCGAAGAGTAAATGCAAGCTAACGCGGGAGCAGGATATGCTTCGAATATGCCGCCCGAGTGTACTGTAGCTTCACGCGCACTGACAAGATGCACTGTAAAGGCGTAGTGGGATGCACTGTACCCTGTAATGTAGTAAAGAAGCCTGTACTGAATAGCAGGGACTGTCGGCTCCACATTGCATGAACCCAATACATGAACACCATGTTTGGCCTATAAAAACCCTCCTGGTGAGCTCTTCCATATCAGCTGAGGAATAGCTATACAACTCTGAGTCTGTAGCCAAGAAATATGGTGGTATGTGAAGTAGAATAGCCCCCGGGCGTTGTTGATAGAAGTGGTAGATCTTGTTGCAGTTAGAAGAAGTCTTGTGAAAGAGACTAGAAGGAGGCTAGTCTCACAGTGGTGCAAAACAGAATAGTCTGTTGAGGCAGGTAGAAGAAGCCTTGTGATGAGAGACACGTTCCCTCATCCAGCAGCCCCATATCAGTTCTTCGAGCGTGCCTGTCGACGTCTGTCCATTGACAATCAGCTGCTGGTCCGTGTGGCGGTGGCATAGTCGGCTTGGGTAGACAGATGCCAGAAGAAGCGCTGTTGCTACCCAAACACGGTAGACTAGGAAATTTTGTACCACTGACACCAATCTTGGATGCACTGTGTTGTCACAATGAAAACTATGGCAACGAGTCGGTTGTGTCCTGCTGAGTAGTAACTAGGAGCTTTGGTTTGGAAAATGGTTACTTAGACCGAGTAGTCAGAATCTTGTAAAGTGTCCATCCCTGTATCCGTTGAACTATTGTTGAATAAAAAATCTTCATCTGAGTACTATGTTGCTTAACTCATACTGTCAAGCAAGTGTCCGAGTGCTGTATAAATCACCCGAGTACATCATAATGTGGCCATGCAGTCAATGGTCGTATCATGGCAAGTACCCGGTAGGTGGGAATCCAAAGGATAAGTCTAAACACAGTGTGACGCATTGGAAATCAAGAAAAGGGGCGTGCAGCCGTCGTATCAAATCGCGTGGCATCATTAAAGTGATAAGGAAACCGAAATGCCACACCCGTTGGCATGATTATCGGGCCGCACGGCAGTGGGAACCCTGTATAAAAGGTAGCCAATCCCGAGCATCATCTACCTCTGCTCCTTTCACTTGCTACTTAAGCCCCCATGCCAGTGAGAACACCGCCAATCTCATATCCTCAAAACCCTAGATCTATGAGAGCTCTGCTTGATGGGCAAGGGCAAGAATTCGAGCGCCGCCACCAAGAAGACTGCCGAGAAGAGGGCACTAGACATGTCAGAGATGACCGCCGCCATCCAGGTCTGATCGGGGTCGAGCATGAAGTCTAAGCACCTCCAAAATCTCCATGAGCAGGGGTACCTGCCAGCCCAAAAGCTTGGGGAATGGAAGGCGCCTGGAGAACACCCTATTCCAAACCTTGAGCCGGGTGAGATTGTTCTTTTTGTGCCTTTCATCCAACACGGGTTAGGGTTGCCGGCTTGTCCCTTTTTGCATGGATTTTTGCATTACTATGGCATAACCCTGAACCATTTGAATCCAAATTCGATCTTGCATCTGTCAATTTTCGTCCATCTCTGTGAAACATTCCTTGGCATCCCCCTTCCATTACTCTATTTCGCTATTTCTTTAAACTGAAACCGCAGCCGGACGCAACAAATCCCAATGTTTGAGGGGGCGCCGGTATCCAATTTCGGGTGGGGAAGAAAAATGAATATCTCCACTACACCTTGGTTGATTCTGTGAAGAATTAGAGAGCCGAGTGGTTTTATGCGGGGAACATGTACCCACCACTAGAGGCACATAGCAATGCCGCGCCAATGCCCAACGCTCGCTAGGAAAAGGAAACTGTGAATGCGACGGAACTAGAAGGGATCCGTCCATTCTTAAGACAAATCACAACCATGAAGGATCAGGGCCTAAATGGAGTTGGAGTAGTCACCAGCTTCATCAGGCGCTGAGTGCAGCCACTTCAAGAGAGGGTGCACTATGGCTTCGAATACACCGGGCCAGAAGATCCTGCCCGAGTGACAAATGTTGAATTGACTGAAGATGAAGTCATGGAGAAGATTCAAGATGTACTCCAGGTGGTATTGGTAATACTATACCAGTACCCCAAACGTGACCGCAAGAATCCACCAGCTGATGTAAGTATAGTTATGTGTGATCTTGAAATTTCTTGATATTTGTAGAAACTGACGCCTGTAAGATGTTAACTATTGATGCAGCAATTGAGCCGAAATTTTGATGACTTGTCCACACTACCTCCGTGTGCTGGCTTTGAAGGAGCCGGTGGAAGCAGGACTGCGTTAGCAGGAGTGGGCGGAGGAAGCGCTGCCTCAGCTATCCCAGTGGACAATGAAGCCGAGAGTGATTCAGAAGTGAATCCAAACGACTTCATAGTCCAACCCGTCCAGAGTGCAAGGCAGGGGACCGTTAGCGGGAAGCGGTCGTTGGAGGCCGATGTCGCCGCTAGTGCGAGTGGGACAATGCCCAAGAGGCCCCATTGAACTTGCACATTGAGATCATGTGAGAGTAGTTTGAAGTAACTCCGTAGTCTGAAAGTTGTTTTTGTCCTTAATCCAATCTTGAACAGTTGTAGGTCATGATGCTATTGAGGAACAACCAAAGGCAGAAGAAGGAGACACATTGTTTTTTATCAAATAGTGAGTATGCTTTCGAGTAGAGTTCTGCACTAAACTTTGTCATGGATATACTTGATGATGTGTGCTCTGTACAGGATGCCGCCACCAGACCTATTAAGTACCCGGGTGCCAACCCAAGGCGATGAAGGTGCACTCGAGCAGAGTTCAGACGCTGTGCATCGGTAGGACGACTCAGTGCTGTTCGCACTAGTGTTGAGCTTGAGGCTAGATCGGTCGCCTAGCAGCATGACGCTAGGGAGACCCATCCTGAAGAAGAGATCCTCCGCCAAGTAAGTGTTGTAGCTTTCTCTGTATTCTTGCACCATTCCAAAAATAGCAATTGACTCTACATATATCAAGCTACAAAAAACACCGAGTACCCGGCCACAGAGCGAAGAACCCCGGGTTGGAGAGAACCCATGTGTTGAAGGTGACCATGTGGAAGAAGGCCTGCTAGGCAGACTTGTGTCCCCACTCGAGCCCACTAGAATGCCACAACCGCACAGTCTAACATCTGCTGAGGGTGGGACAGAGCAACTTGAACAGCCGAGTACCACAGATCATGTGGAGGTGCCGCTGCCATAAGTAGTGGCGTCTGCTGATGGCGAAGCTCAGCAACCGCTAGGACCGGAGCCAGCGGAGTCCACCATTGTTGAAGATGGGCAGAGTGGAGGAACTAGCCTGAATGCTCCTATTTCGAGTATGCCTGCCCCAAGTGCGCCAACGACAAGTACCCGATGTGCAGAGGAGGAAGTCATCCCAGTTACCGGACCAAGCACCCAGCTCTAGGCATATAGTCCAGAGTTTGTTAGGTTGATGAGGTCGGGGTCGAGGTTACTGAACCAGGCCTCTGCCTTCGACGGCCACTTGAGGGTTTGTATTGCGCTTTGGCATTTCTTGCTGTTGGCATTGTTTGAGTTCTTATTCTAGAAACTGTCGTATGCTCAGGATGTGGAGCTGAAGGCCTCTGTCAAGGTCTAGCAAGTCCAGGAGGACCTCACCAGGTTGAAGAAGGAGTAGGTCAAAAAAGAGGCCGAGTGGAAATCAGAGTAGGAGCGCCACAAACAAACTCTCTACATCCTCCGAGCCTAGATTGGTGAGACAGAACGCCAAAAAGCAGTTGCCGAGAAGAAGAAAGGCGATGCCTATGACTCTCTAATGAAGATGACAGAGAAGGCCAAGCTCTTCAATACCAAGCTGAAAGGTAAGAGAATAGTATGGCTTCCCTATGGTTCTTGAATGAATGTAGTAGTTGGTGACCATGAGGATGATCATGTCTGTTCCTCTTTACAGATGAGCAGGTCAAAACTAGGCAGCTAGAAGGTGAGGAGAAGGAGCTGAATGAAGCCCCGAAGACCACGCATAACCAGGCTAAAGAGGTAACAAAATGAGCGAGTGAAGAACTCGCTCAAGCTAAGCTAATAAAATGTGGAGTTGATCAAGATCTAATGCAGGGTCTGAAGTCGGTAAAAGACCTAAAGACCTAGCTAGAGACGGTGCAAGTGGAGCGTAATACGCTCTGGGAAGCTATCAAGCCCCTTGCTCTCCTCTTCCGTATCCCAGAAGATAGGGATAGAAGGTGGGTGGACATAGTGAAGCAGATCCCTAGCCATTTTGAAGGCTATGTGCATGGAGCCACCAAAGTCTGTGTTCGGAATGTACTCAGAACTCTTCGAGTGTTATATCCGGCTGTAGACCTCCATTAGGTGACTGCAGAGTATGATAGCGAAGAGCACTTAGCCGCCATGGAGAGAGATGAAGAAGAGCTCGATGAGCTAGCCACCACCATAGCGAATGACTTAGACTTGCGGATTCAGAAGCCTAATGAATAGGCTATGTAAGTCTATATAAAAACTTATTTAGGCATGTGTGTGCTGAGTAGGCACTTTGTAAGAAACAATGTTCTTTTGCTTGCGTAGGCTGTTAGTTTAATGAAAAAACTTAGCCTGTGAACATCGGATGTGATACGTCTTGTTAGGTTACTTAGGCACCTAAGACGGTTTACCCGAGTTAAAGTAGTCGGCGTAGTTGGGACAGTTGTAAAAACAATTATCAACTTTGTAGTCGACATGAAGTGCTCAGGCACTTGTGTTCAAGGGACCTTGGTGACTGTCTTCTTTGAGGCTCACACGCCAGAAGGACTAGTCGGTAGCCTTCCTTTGGAGAAATCTAGTCTGGGTGGCATGTGTTAGCACAGAGCTAAATGTCGTAGGTGCGACAAAACACTCAGTCGTAGAGATGTGAGCCAACTGAGTAGTCAGTGTATCCCTGTAAGGTGACTCTGAGAGTCAGAGATGTATACCAGCATGGATAGCCAGTGTATCTCGTGGAAAAATAGGGGTAGTAGTAAGGCTACCCGAGTAAGGGGTTGAACGACCGCTAGGGTCACGTACCTTGTTGGGTAAGTAAGAGATAGTTTCAATCTAGCAAAAAGAACATGAGACTCTATTATATTAACCATGAATCTGATTTACACAAGCATGAAACTGAATCTACTTAGATAATACTAAAACTACTATTAAGCATAAAATCTCCACAGCTGGTCGATTTGCCATGAGTTTTTTATTGGATCACCACTTTTAGTCATCAACTCAAAGAAGCCCGGTCGAGTAACTTTAGAGATGATGAAGGGGCCCTCCTAAGGGCTGAGCAGTTTGTGTCGACCGTCAGTCTTTTGGATGCATCGAAGGACGAGATCAGCACTTGAAAAGTTCAGGGCTGAACACTTTTGTCATAGTGATGGCGCATACCCTGAAGGTATCGAGCTGACTGGAGAGTAGCATTGATTCTAACTTCTTCTGCGCTATCCAGCTCAAGCCGTCGCATGTGCTCTGCTTCTCCTTCATCGTACCGCTCTATCCTTGGTGAGTTCCAAATCAAATCCGCTGGTAATACGACCTTGGAACCATACACCAGAAAGAAGGGTGAGTACCCTATTGCTCTGCTAACTTGCATGCATAGTGCCTAGACTACTTTGGGTAGTTTGTCTATCCACTTTGAACCGTAGTCCTTGAGTTCCTCATACAACCATGGCTTGAGTTCGGCTAGTATGAGGCTGTTAGCTTGCTCAACCTACCCATTAGCTTGAGGGTGGGCGACTGAAGCATAGTCGATGCTGATGCCGCAATCCTGTGCCTAGCTCTTGAACTCAATGGCTGTGAAGGGAGAACCCAGATCTGTGATTATCCGATTGGGCATGCCAAAGCGATGCATGATATCCTATATGAACTCGACTGCCTTGGCTGAACCGAACTTGACAAGTGGTTTGTACTCTATACACTTTGTAACTTGTTGATGGCCATGTAGATGTACTCGAAGCCACCTTTAGCTCACTTAAGAGGCCCAACCATGTCAAGCCCTCAGCATGAGAACGACCATGATGGAGGAATACAGATGAGATTATGCACCGAGACATGAGCCTATCTTGAGAAGAATTGGTAGCCTTAGCAATGTCTGACTAAGTTCTCAGCGTCCTTTAGTGCCGTCGGCCAGTAGTACCCGAATCGAAAAGCTTTACCGACTAAATCCTAGAAGCCGCGTGATTGCCATAGCAGCCTGAATGGATTTCATCAAGAATTTCTTTGCCTTTGTCTGTTGAAATGCACTTGAGCAGGACACCAGAGGATGCGCCGCACCAATAAAGATTGTCGCCAACTAAGACATAGTTCTTGCTTCTTCGAACGATCTGGGCAGCTTCTCCCTTGTTGGCGGGCAATTTCTGTTCTCAGATGTAGTCGATGAATACGTGGGTATAGGCTGGTATGATAGTTAGGACATGTGTGCCGGGTGTGGTGCTATCAGACATGCTTGCTTTGTCTCGCTTGATGGATGGTACTAATAGTTCTTCAACGAATACACCGGCTGGAACCTGTGCCCTGTCTGATCTGAGTTTGGCCAAGACGTCTGCTGCAACATTGAGATCGCGTACCACGTGATGGATTTCTAGACCTTGAAAGTGTTTTTCCAACTTGCGTACCTCTGCGCAGTAGGCATCCATGGTTTCCTTGGTGCAATCCCAATCTTTATTAACCTGATTAATGACCACAGAGGAGTCGCCATAGATGAGTAATCGTTTGATGCCAAGTGAAGCCGCAACTCGTAGGCCGTGGATGAGCGCCTTGTACTCGGCCTCGTTGTTCGTTGCTGGCCAAAGGATTTGGAGGACATACTTAAGCTGCTTCCCATCTGGTGATATAAAAAGGACACCAACGCCTGCACCTCCTAGCTTGAGTAAACCATCAAAGTACATCTTCCAATGATCAAGGATAGCTTCAGGAGTAGGCTGCTGGAGTTCTGTCCACTCAACAATGAAATCAGCTAGAGCCTGAGACTTTATAGCCTTGCAGAGGGTGAATTCAATGTTGAGTGCTCTGAGCTCGACTGCCCACTTGGATATGCGTCCCGTAGCATCACGATTGCGTAGAATGTCACCGAGTGGGAAGTCGGTCACCACTGTAATCTTGTGTTAGTCAAAGTAGTGGCAGAGCTTGCACGAGGTGATCAAGAGAGCATAGAGTAACTTTTGTACATGTGGGTAGCAGACCTTGGAGTATGTCAACACCTCACTGATGTAGTAGACAGGTCATTGTACCTTGTACGCGTGACCTTGCTCTTCCATTTCCACAGCAATTGCTACGCTGACCACCATGGTTGTCACTGTAATATACAACATCATATCCTCTCGTCTTTCTAGAGGGGTGAGAATGGGTGAAGAGGTGAGATAGGCCTTGAGCTTTTCGAACGCTTGGTTAGCCTCCTCTGCCCACTCGAACTTTCCTGACTTCTTCAGGAGCTTGAAAAAGGGGAGCCCCTTTTCTCCGAGCCGAGAGATGAAGCGGTTAAGGGTAGCCATGCACCCTGTTAGCTTCTGGACGTCCTTGACACAATGAGGAGGGCCCATCTCGATGATTGCATAGATCTTTTTCGTGCTAGCCTCAATCCCACAATGGCTGACGAGAAAACCTAAGAGCTGTCCAGAAGGGACACCGAAGACACACTTAGCTGGGTTGAGCTTCCACTACCATGCGCGAAGGTTGGTGAAAGTCTCTTTTAGGTCGTCAATCAGTGTAGCTAGATCCTTGGTCTTGACCACCACATCATCAACATAGGCCTCTACATTATGACTGATCTGCTTGCTTAGGCAAGTTTGTATGGCACACTGGTATGTGGCACCAACGTTCTTGAGCCCAAATGACAGTCGTGTAGCAGTAGGCGCCAAACGGAGTGATGAAGGATGTCTTGCTTTGGTCTTCTTCACGAAGAGCAATATGATGGTAACCTAAGTAGCAATCAAGGAAGGAAAGAAGAGCTGATCTAGCAGTAGAATCCACAATCTGATCAATGCGAGGTAGACCGAAAGGGTCCTTGGGGCAATGTTTATTAAGATCCGTGTAGTCGACGCACATGCGCCACTCAGTTGAATTCTTCTTCTGTATCAGAACGGGATTGGCAAACCAGTTGGGATGCAATATTTCTCGGATGAACCCAGCTGTCAAAAGCTTTGTGATCTCCATCTTGATGGCTACATTCTTGTCAGGTGTGAAATGGTGTAATGACTGCTTGACCGGCTTAGAGCTAGGATTTAGATCTAGTCTGTGCTCAGCCAACTTTCTCGGGACTCCTGGCATGTCGGCTGGCTTCCAAGCGAAGATATCTTTGTTTTGCCAAAGAAAGTTGGTGAGCGTGAGTTCCTT
Organism: Miscanthus lutarioriparius; assembly: GCA_904845875.1. Taxonomy (NCBI): domain Eukaryota; kingdom Viridiplantae; phylum Streptophyta; class Magnoliopsida; order Poales; family Poaceae; genus Miscanthus; species Miscanthus lutarioriparius. The sequence continues at coordinate 92,094,039 of CAJGYO010000005.1, read as the reverse complement.
TTTCTTAGAGAGGTGGGCGCTGATGGTCGTCGTCTTGGAGGGATCACCAGTACCCAGATCGATCTTCATAACATCTACATCTTGTGGCGGTGCAACAATACCCGCCTTCTTTGTTGGAATCTCTAAATCTTCAGGGCTAGTCTGGCTAGCGAACACGGCAATCTCCTATGCTTCAAGTGCGGCTTGAGCTTTAGCAGCAATTTGAACGGCTTCTGCGTCACAGTAATATGAGCGCTTCAAGTCGCCTCGAAGGGAGAGTATTCTGTTAGGACCTGGCATCTTCATCAGAAGATACGGGTAATGTGGAACTGCCATGAATGTAGCCAGAGCTAGGTGCCTGAAGATGGCGTGATATGATGATTCAAAATCTGCCAACTCGTATTTGATGAACTCTGTTCGGTAATTGTCTAGGGACCCAAACGTAACTGGGAGTGTGATCTGTACGAGAGGCATAGCACCTTTGCCGGGTACTATCCCATAGAAGGGGGTTTATGTAGGTGTGAGTAGGCCGGCGAAGTCGAGACCTATCTTCCTCAGGGTATCAGCAAAGGTGATATTTAATCCTGCGCCACCATCTATCAAGACCTTGGTGACTATCATGCCCACAATGGTTGGATCTAGGACTAGTGGGTAATGTCTGGCGTTGGATATGCTAGCCCATTGATCTTGCCTTGAAAAGTGAATTGGGTACTCGGATCAGTTGAGATATGTCGGGGTGGCAGGTTCTGCTACCATGATATCCCGTAAGGCTAGCTTGTCTTGCCGCTTGTCCTTGGCAATCGGAACTTCGGTGAAGATGACACTAACAACGCCTTTGGTATGTTGAAAGCCTTTGTCCCCCTGGTCTTCCCCATCCTTCTTATTGTCTTCTTTGCCTTTGCCCTTGTCATCCTTGCGATAAAATCCCAACTCCTTCAGTTGTCGGCACTGATCCACCGTGTGCCTGGCACCTTTGTGAAAAGGGCAAGGTAGTCCGCCTAGATCTTCAAAATTTTTAGGCTTATTAGTCTTCTTGGGTTTGTCAACGGAGGCCAGGGTGTTATCGGGACCTCGCTTCCTTCTCACCTGCCCACCCTGGTTGCCTCTGTTGTCGTAACCCCTGTTGTCGCGGTTGTCCTACCGATTGTTCTAGGGAAATCTCTCCTGAGTTCTTCCTCGGAACCGATCATCTTCTGCATAGTGCGCTTGAACTCATCTACTGTCTCTGGGTTATCATTGCAGAAGGCTTGAAACTACCATTTGGCCTTGATCCCGTTTGAAAAGTGCTCGATTACCTCCCTCTCGGTAACATCAAAGACTTGGGACCATAATTCTACAAAACGACGATAGTATTCCCGAAAGCTTTCGATGGGGAGTTGTCGACAGCTTCTGAGCTCTATCCGAGTACTTGGGTGGGTGAGGACTCCCGCAAAGTTGTCGCAGAACTTTCTCTGTAGATCCTCCCAACACGTAATCGAGTTGGGATGCAACTTGTCAAACCATGCGAGAGGTACCAGCTCAAGGGCCATGGGGAAATAAAGTGCCTTGAGGTCATCATCTCCACCCGCCAGTTCAATTGACTAGGAATAGATGTGAAGCCATTTATTTGGCTCCATCTTGCCATCGTACTTGGAGTGGTTGGACGGCTTGAACTTGTAAGGAAGCCGGATAGAGAGTAGTCTGTTGGAGAAACACGGGAACCTATCCAGGGAGATGCCAGCTTCCGTATACTCGGACTCGCCTCCACCCTCCCTATTGCTGTACTGGTACCCTTGATGGTGGTAGGTTGATTGTGCGGCACCCTGGTTCCTATTCTGGTTACCTTGCGGTCCTAGATGGGAGTGGACTGGTACCCACTGACCTCCTCCTTGGTTACCTTGTGGGCCCAGATGAGAGTGGGCTGGAGCTCGTTGATCTGGCCCTCGAGAGGGGTTAGCTTCGGAAGTCCCTTTGCTGCTTGCATCTGGAGGGTTGTGGATTCTAGAATGACTTTAAGTTGTTGCTGCTCTTCGGTAGGGTTTTCTATGGCCGCCATCTCATTTGCTAGGGCGTAGATGTTGGTGTAGGGCATAGTGAAGACCTTGTGGCCAGCTACCTCCATGAACTCGGCGTCAAGGTTGCGTGAAGCAGAGGCCCTAAAGGCATCACGCTCTCAATGTTGCCGTTCTCTTTCTTCATCCCGTAGGCACTGTTCGTATGCTGCCTCTACAACCAAGCGTCGTTGTTCAATGTTTTAGCAGGCTGACTGATACCGCTCCCACTCTTCCGTGCGGTGTTGGGTGCGGTTGCGTCGAGCCTGTCGTGCCTTGTTCTTCCTTTCCCCAGCCGTTTTCTGCTCGTCCATCTCTCCATTGGGCGCCGGAGTATCTGGGGAGATGTTAGACAGAGTCTCCTCTCCATCTTGAATGTCTGGTGCTTGAGGCATAGGGATGTGTGGTGGTTGACCGGCCATGAAGACTTCCTTGGAGTGTCTTGGGGCCGAGTGAGTTCTAGATTCTACAGTCATCGCATTGTCCAAGATCTTTGTAGAACTGTGATCGTCATCAGCTGGAAGAGTATTGCCATCTTGATAAGACAGGAGCTCCACCATGCCGACTAGGCGAGATGGATCTATAGAAGAAGTACTAGATCGAGCACCCGCCCAGTGTACGATGTAGCCTTGAGGAGTGACATATAGCACAAGTCCCTTCTGAGCTCCCATCAGAGGGATCTCTTGCGCTGATTGAATTAGATCTTGGATCAACTTCTGGTTGACGGAAGCCAAATTACGTATTCCGAGTGGAAAACAACTCGGGTCTTCAGTTATGGAACCTGGATGGGACTCTGAGTCAGACAAGGTTGGCGTGTCTGAGTTGGAGTCGTGAATCGTGGTGACTCTTGAGATCTGAATTGGATCATAAATCGAGAGTTGAGAGAAATTCTTGGCGAGTTGATCCAGCGTGGCTGCGGAAGCGGCCAGAGTATCCTGAGGCGCCTGGATCTCCATGAGATGACTTTGGAGCAGGCCACGGTCGTCAGCGATGCAGATCCAGGAGCCAAAGACGAAGGTTGATCCCACCGGGAAAATCATGTTCTCGGGGTCCGCCAAGCTCTCGAACGTGAATTCGTCGAAAGTCCCTACCTGGTGTGTCGGTATGCCGTGTCTAATGACCAAAGAACTCGTCACGGGTACCCGGACAATGTTCGATGGGCTTTGACGAACTCGAGAACTCGACGGTAACGTAAGAGCGGCAATTTTATCTTGGTTCGGGCCTGAGAATCGAGTAAAGCCTTTACATCCGGTCGGCGTGAGCCTTTGCATTGGATTGCTTTGTATGATTGTGTGTACAAGGGGTACCACCCTCCTCTCTTTATATAGGGCGGAGGGGGTAGGGCGGTTGTTCTAGTCCTAGTCGATTTACAATTTGGAGAGTTCTTATTCTATTACAGAATCTAGCTTTCCTAGTAAGCCGTGTAGGTCGATCCTTGATAGCTTGAAGTCCACGCCACCTTGCTTTGTGTCCTCCAAGCAGACCGTGGGCCAGCCATGGGCCCATTGCAGAAGTCGACCCGATAGGGAACCCCTAGGGTCCTGTATCGATAGCTGCTTTACTCGGTCACTGCATCGTTGGGTGGGGTAATGCTCTTGAGAGCTGCCTTACTCGGTCACCATGTTGGCTACTTCCGCCACTTTGATCAGGCTTCTTTGCCTCCGCAGCTTGTTACAGAGATTTGGGGTTCCGAGGTGGGGGTGATACGAGGTCTCTGGTGAGGAGACTGCCCACCCGAAGCCTTAGGCTCACAAAGTGCTTTACTTCTGCCTCTTTGTTCAAGTTTCTTCACCTCCTTGGCTTAGTCAGTACTAAGCTCGGGGGCTCGATTACTGCCTTAGCTTAGTCGGTATCACTCCAACAACACTCGAGGGCTCGGATTCAAGGATGGACGATCAAATTTACAAGCATTTAATCTCTCATGGGCGAGCAGTCACTGTCCATTGTCCTTGGGAGGTTTTCGGTTGCATCATTGAGGATGTTTGCAGGATCCTATAACTGAGTACCGGGTACTTGGATTTTGGCTCGAGGGCTACTGGGTACATATCCTCAGTGGTTGCTTTCATATTTCTTCGAAAGGAATTAGAGCAATTGTAGAAAAGACCCTCCAGCTCTTTATTCTAAACAGCAAGAGGCTCGGGGGCTACACTCAATGAGTGCGCTTTCAGGAAATCACACACTATTTGAAAACTTCAAGAGCACATCATGGTTTCTCTTAAGAAAGTACTCGGATGAAGCTTGTTTTTACTTGGTAAGACCTAGAGGAACTAGAAGACTTCTACCGATTAACCATGAAGAGCTTGGGGGCTTATGGGACATAGTCCCCAGGTATCCCGTAAAAAAAGGCGAAGATCTAGTCTCACTAGGACTCTTGATACATAATTTCAGTAGCATTATCACCCTGTAAACTGGAACTCGTATCCTGTAACCGACCAGCAGACAATACAAGAAAACTTGAAACTAACGACCGCTCTAAATATGTCGTCGTCAGGTGAGATATCACGTCTGGCCAAGCCATACCCCGAAGGCCCGACGACCAAACTAATAACCGTCGTTGTCAAACCCATCCTTATAGTCGCTAACTGTGCTTCAAAAAGAACCGTGCCGTGAAATCTAGATCTATCTAGCACCGTTCTATTCCCCGGAGTGGATCTGCGGAGATGGTTTTTGGCCCCGTCCAAGTTCGTCGGTGCCTCCTCCAGTGGCGGTCCTCATCCCCCTTCCCTGCGCCTCTTGCCACGGTCAATCAACCCCATCGTCGCCGGTGCCTCCTACTGCGGTTGTTCGCAGAATCCTTCGCCTACACCTCCTTCAACCTGTGTCGTTCACAGGTCAGTTGATTGAAATTCCCATCTCAATACTCCACCTCGCGCAATTTAATTGTTGCGTACTCCCAGGAGATGATGGCGTTAGAGATTAAAGTATTTTTTTTTCTCACGTGAACTTGCAAAGTTTTCATTGGATAGGTGTAGTGGAAGCAGATTCCTCTGGATTACATTTCTTTTTAAAAAAAAGTCACATGGGATGAGCTTGCCAATGAATCTGTTCACATTGCTGGTGTCTCATCCCTTTCGCCTCTCACGTGTGCTCCTGCAACAATTTCTCAACCTCTCCGCCGTGCATCTTTACCGCTGCCCTGGGCTATTAGATCGGTTAGTAGAGGCATTGCAATTCTCCATTGGGTTGTATGATACTCTGACTGCTGTTTACACACTGCAGAATTGCTGCTATTTTTTTAATCAGAGAAATAGATAAATCTGGATAATTCATACATCAGTTGCACATCTGTGTAAGTTTAAAAATTTAAGATCTTCTCTGAAACTGGTTCACTAAATATCTCAAATACATTTACTCAATAACTGTCCCTGACCCTGTGCTTCTGTTCCAACAGCTAAGAACCAGATTTGTGCATCGAAGGTAAATTACTCGGACCTTGGACTTGTCAAATTCCTTGTCTGAACCTTTGTGTTCTCATGTTTCAGCTTCCATATTCAGATAATGCATCATGCTTCAACTTTCATGTCAAATTCCTTGTCTGAACCTTTGTGTTCTCATGTTTCCGCTTCCAGGCATTAACTTCATCGAAGGGCTTAAGTATATATCATATACATATATCAGCCTATGTAATCTTGCTTCAACTAGTAATTTTTCTTTTACCATGAAGTAAAGGTTAGTTTTCAAATTTTATTCTTGCTTCAGATGATTATTTCCTTTAAGTTTGTGCAAAGTCTTAATTTTACCAATGTGCTCTTCCATCTATTGAAAATTTAAATTAGCAAGCCCCTTTCATATATCTGAATAGCTTAATCCATCAACTGAAAATAGCAGAGTTCATGCTTCTTCATCCCTATATTGGTACCAAAACTTTGAGGTATGGAAACAAACTTATTACCCGTCTTGTTATGCCCTGTTCACTTGGCTGATAAGTCATGACTGAAAGTACTATTGGCTGATTTATTGTGAGAGAAAAATATTGTTCGTTGGCTGAAAAAGTACGGCTTATAAGCCAAGCGAACACGGCATATAATTCTTTGAAAGATGGATATGGGTATAGATATATACAAGGTAACAAGTTCCATTCCTTTAGATCTTGCAATTTGACATCAGTTCATTTAACTATTAACTGGTTTTTATTTTGTTTGGGAGCATTGAAGTTACTGCAGGCTTCCTCTTGACAAGAATAAGCTGTTGGAGGAAAATGTTGCAGAGTGCCTCCAGTTGAAGTTTAGTATTTTAGTTATAGTAGTACGGGTGGTGCTCAGCTTGAAGCATAGCTTATTGCTACTAAGTCTTTGTAATATAGGGAGGGTCCTTAAGTTAGGCACTGTTAGTTTCATGGTTAGCTGTTTTATTTTTCTATTTTTTGCAAAGGTATATCTTTATGTATTGACAAATTGGATAAATAATAATTGCTTGCTGTTGCAAGTTTACCAATTGTATTTTCTCTGCAGTGAAAAATATGTCACTGTATATGGTGTCAAGTGGTGGCTAGTGTTATAAATAAGTAGCCAATGTGAAAAAAAATCAATATAAATGTGGTCTAAAATAGTATTGATCACAAACATATGGTCGTTATTACTAAAGCATGGTCGTTATAGTGCCTCATGATAGATGGTGTAAAAATATCAACAATGAAAAATGTGGTCGTTGTTATTAGAAATGTGGACGTTACAAGTCTAGTATCAACGACCACATATTGTTCGGTTGTTGAAAAGTTAACGACGGAAAATATTATGTGGTCATTAATTGTATTAACGACGGAGATTTTAACGACCATGGATGACCACAATTTTGTGGTCGTTAATAACTACTAACGACCATATTTAGACTTTTAGCGACCACATATCCCGTTGTTAATACAACTTTTAGCGACCACATATCCAGTCAGTCAACAGTGTTTTTCTCTCACAATAATCCAGCACCAATCGGGCTTATTAGCCCAGAAACCAACCAGCAAACAGGCTGAAGGCCATCCGGGAGAAAGGTCAACTTAAATATAGTGTATGTCTAAATACATCCAAAACTAATGCATTTAGAAAACAAAAACGTCTTATAATTTGAAAGCGACGGAGCATTTGTAATAGATTTTGCGTGATGACCAATGATGCTGACTTTTGCGTGATGACCAATGATGCTGACTCCGGTGGATTCAATGCCTGGCTTCGCCCCTGTGGGTAGGGCTAGGTGATGTCATCTCCAAAAAGTATACCGAAACCCAAATATGTCGTCGCCGTCGTGCAGCCTGTTCGGTTGGCTGGTTCGTATCGTTGTTGATTCGTTTATGTGAGAGAGAAGTACTGTTGGCTGGTTCATTGAAATAATGTCCATATGAGGGGGCTGGTCAGCCCAGCCAGCCCCAGGCGATCATGCTGATGGTTGACACAAATACCAATATGCCTTTCCTTGGTGCACGCCAAACGACCACAAGAAAGCTCAGTGCTGACGAAGCATGCCCCATTTCTGCAGAGATGTCCGTCCAATCTTGCAATGCAAGCAACTACAACATCCATAAAATCCTCGCCAAATGGCCCTGTTCGTTTCGTTAAAATTAGGATGCTTTGCTGATTTATTGTAAAAAGAAAACATTATTCGTTCGCTAAAAAATATTATTAAAGTAGTGCTGAAAAACAGAACAACTGTCCAAGGAGGACTCGACACAATTCAACCCTTAGTCCCTCCACAATGGTACAGTGGTGCCAAAAAAAACTCGTCCCACCTCTTGTTTTGACATCGCTCTTGACAGGCCGCAATGGTGGGCCGCACTCAGCATCTCTTCATGGGACCCACGGAGCAAGAATGAAGAAATAAAAAAATAGATCACCCACGCCTGCAGGACTGCGCCAGGCACGATGATGACCCGCAGTACGTCGCCGAGTCCATGCTGCGGATGAAAAAAAAAACTATTTTATGGTTTGGGCACCGGTGAAAGTAGTTGCGTCGCTCTTCATTTTTCTGGCATCGCTGTAAGTTGGCTTCGCTTGCTGCATGGGGAGAGCGCCAGAATCTTCTCTCTCTTCTTTTCAGTATCACGTAAGCGATACATTGTGGAGGGCCTTAGCGCCCGCCGTGACATGGAATCGCACTCGAATCACCCAAGCAACTGCGGAGCCAATAGCCATGGAGGACGGGCTGAGCAGCCTCCCTAAAGACCTCTTGCCCTCCATCCTCCGCGAGCTCCCGCAGGCCGCAGTCCCGCTCAAGAACGACGCCCGCAACAGCGTTGTTTCCCGGCGGTGAGCGCCCCAATAGCTCCGCGTGCTCGCCGCACGCCGCCTCCCGGTTATGGATTTCACCGACCGCTCGCCACACTTCTCGTGGTTGTTTGGGCCAGTCTTGCGGCCCAGCCTAGTGCTAAAAAAACAAAAAAAAACGCGAGCTGGAGGAAGCGACCGATCCGATGGCCCGCATCGAGTCGCTTCATCTGTGTAAGCTAGATAAATGCCCGTGCATTATACGTTTTATTGAACGACGAGCACGGTCGAACTGCAGAATTACTGAGCACAATGAACTTGATTGTGCCTTTGAGCCATCGGCGGTGGGTAGGGTCTGTTGTCCAAATTACTATTTTTTTAATTTGTGCGTGATCTATTTTGTCGGTGTCGTGAAAGTTTTCCTATGTATGAATATATGCGTGATCTGTTTTGTTTTCATCAAGAAAGCCCTTGCCAATTCCTCTATTTGAATATGTGTCCGATCTGCTCCATCGGCATGTAATCAGTCCTTTATATGATTTTTGATGTCTAAGAGTTTGTTTGGTAAAAAATTTTTGGCCTTGGAAGAGTTTGTTTTGGAAAAGTTTTTTCAGTATATTTTTTCGAAAATGTTTTTTAGAAACGTTTTTTCCGGCCGTGGACGATGTGGAAGTTTTTTTCGGAAACGTTTTGTTTCTGTTTTTTTTTTCAAGAAGAAAAGGGTTTGTTTTTGCCATATAGTTTTTTTTTTTGTTTCAAGAAGAAAAGGGTTTGTCGCGCGGAATACATGATTAGGGCTGAACAAAATACTCATGGCTCGCCAACTCGCTTTCGACTGGTGGTCATTTCATTTCGGCTCGACTTTTTACATTTTACTTTTTCATGAGTTGAGTTGAAGTCTAGCTCGCTATTTTAACAAGCCACCATTTCATGTAGTTGCTCACGGTGATGCCTATTAGCCCACGCACCATGAATCCATAAGATAATGATGCTTTGACATAGAAGTGTACACCTATTCTATTGGTATATAATCCTTATTTTTAGTCATTTTTCATATAAATTTTAATTTTATAATTATTGTGGTACTTACATGTTGATTTTATGGATTGTTTTTCGGGGTGAAGATGATGATGCCGATATTGAATCATGGATTTTCCTAAGTTTGTGGTGTCAAGCCACTAGTTAGTATCTTTGGAACTGCATGATCATGGATGGACCAAATATATGTTGCATGGTTGATACTTTTGATGAACCCGATATGTATTAATCATGTATGGTTGTATAATGGTAGACGTCACCTTCTAGAATTAATGTAACATAAATATTATAAATATATGTGTCCTATTTTTTTAAGTACATCACGAGCTAAACGAGCCAACTCAAGCGCGATAATGAGCGAGCCGAGCTACCCTCCTAACTTCTAATATTAACAAAAGTGAGCCGAAAGACTGACTCGTTATACTAAATAGTCAGCTCGAGCTGGACCGAGCTCAGCCACTGGCTCGATACGCAGCCCTATATGGGATCCACCGCTCAAACTCCTCTCCACGGCAAACAATGGAGCGACTAATGGACACCTACACGGCCAACGGACTACGTGGAAAGACGGAACAGCCAACGGACTACGTGGAAAGACGGAACAGCCAACGGACTACGGGGACACGCAGCAGCCGAGCGACGCGGAAGCCGGATTAATTAACCTGGGCAGCATCCGACAATAACGTTAGTAATTTTTAGGCGTATAATATAATATAATTTAATAGAAATAGATAGAATAGATACATACATATGTCAACGTTTTTTTATATTTTTGAACGTTTTTTTACCGTATAGGATCTTTTTTTTAGAAACGGGACCGTGGTTTTTTTTTGGAACATTTTTTCGTATATATTTTTTGAAACGTTTTTTTTGCCGTATAGGATTTTTCTTTTCAGAAACGGGATGGTGGGGTTTTTTTTTTTGCGGGAACGGGGACGTCTTTTTTTGTTACGGTGGCGTATATGTTTTTTTTAATGTTTTTTTTTTTCTGTATAGGATTTTTCTTTTCGTAAACGTGGACGGTGGGTTTTTTTTCCGGGAACGGGGACTTTTTTTTTGTTACGGTGGTGTATATGTTTTTTTAAATGTTTTTTTTGCCGTATAGGATTTTTTTCATAAACGGGGACTGTGTTTTTTTTTGTGGGAATGGGGACGTTTTTCTCTTGTTACGGTGGCTTTTTTTTTTTGCCGTATACGTTTTTATTTCGGTAACGTTTTTTTACCGGGGTGGGGGTACTTTTTTTTCCGTGCGGGGCGGACGTTTGTTTTTTGTGGGGGTACTTTTTTTTCCGTGCGGGGCGGACGTTTGTTTTTGCCAGGGGAAACAGTTTTTTTTTTTTTTTTTTTTTTTTTGCCGGGGCGGTGGGAAGCAGACGATAGCGATAGGAAATTTTTAGGCGTAGAGATGCGCTTTTTGTTTCCCTAAAAAAAAAGCGCCTTTTGTGTCTGTGCCTTTTGTTGCGTTACTTCAATGTTTTTGTGCTAGTGTTTGTTGAGTGAACGGCTGCTGCGCGCAGGACGTTTGCTTCGCTTATGCAGTTCGTTCATGTCAGTGTCCCCGAGTTACCCGAAGCGATTCTTTTGTCTACGAACCATCGTCGCTGTCTGTTGCAGACAGCACACCCAAGTTCAAGAGGATGACTATCGGGTGTGAACTCAAAATTTCAACTTTGATACTTTTATAAAAATGATGAATATTGAATTTTATTAGCATGTGTATATTACAAAAAGTGTATTTTTGTTTTTGTCAAAAATGGAAAATATTATCGGAGTAAAATTGATTCATAAAAAGTATAAGGGTTATAAAAAGAAGAATAAACCGAGATGTTACTATTGACAATCGTGGCATGTTTGACAACGTGAAATGATGGTTCAAAATTTTATATATTTGCTCAAGGAACTAGCTCTGGAAACTACTGCTGAAGACAATCAACATCCGACAGTGTCTGTGCGAGCAGGGGCTCAAAATGAGTCTTTCAGGAATCGTCATGTCAACCCACTAGTCCATGGTTTATGCTTCAATCCAATACTTAGCACAGGAGCCGTCCAATCTCAGCTACAGAACCACATCTTAGCTACAGAACCATGGAATAGCGTAACAGAAGGAGCGTTCACCTGCCCAGCAGAACGAACCACGGAACAGAAGGAGCGCCATCACCACGCACTCGTGGTGGCTCGCCACCAAAGATCGAGAAGAAGCAGAGGGCGGTTCCCAATTTGCCCTCTGGTTCGGATGCCCAATCGCAAGGCCGAGAGAAGGTAAAGACACCGAGGCGCGAGCAACAAATAAGACGAGGAGAGAGCGAGATGTAACACCCGATCTACCGTTGAAACATCCAGATGTAATATTTGCAACATATGTCTCAAAATATAATGAAACACTTGAAACATGCATCTAAAACACTTAAAACACACACCTCAAAACTATTGTAAAACATATACAACGTCCAGGATAAAATACTTGCAACATATATGTGAAACATATGCAACATCCAAATAAACACACTTATGACATACGTCCTGAAAAACAGATGAAACATTGGGATAAGCTTGCAACATAAGTGTACAACCATTGCAACATATGCAACATCCCGATATACTTTTGCAACATCCATATGAAACATTTGCAACATACCTATGGAACATTTGAAACACCTGAAACATAAGCTTGCAACACGTATTTTTCACCCTTCTTCTTCTTCCGTACAACGCAGTATAAGCATAGGATGGGTAGACGGAGGGCACGTCATCGCGGCCCCTTCTCGATGCGAGCGGAAGGGGCGGCGGGGGCAGGCCGCCGATGAGCTTTCGCCTGGATGCGAGCTACCACCGTCATAGGTGGGCGGAGGGGAAGGCGAGGACAGGCCAGCAATGGTGCATGCCGTCGGCGGGCTCTAGCCCAGGCGCAGGAGGCTGCTGGCGAGCTCTGCTTGAGCAGGTGCGGGGAGATGGGGCTGTCTGGGAGCTCTGGCTTGCATGGGGGGTGGGGGGGGGGACGGGAAGAAGGGGTCGGTGGCAAAGCGCAAGGACCGGGACGCGCGCGGCAAGGCACCACGGGAGTGAAACGAAGCGACGACGAGATTTTTTTCTTTTTTTTAGGATCACGTCCCGATGGGAGTCACGGGACGAACATTCTTACGTTATCATTATCGTAACTTTTTAAGACAAATTTTACTTACCAACATGTTATCAGCTCAGGTCGAGTTGGAGCACAAATGAGCTTTGGCTGCGCCCAACAAGTGAACTCGAAACCCGACATGGACTTTTAAATCGGACTAAGCTTACTAAGGTTATCATTGACCACAAGAAAAAAAAGCGGTATGGTTAATTTGATGTTTCAACCAATAATTCTGTTGGAAGAAATTTAAACCACTAAGTACATGCAGCAAACTCTGATCACCGACACCACGCCAGACCACCACCTTGCCGGCTGACCGTCGTGTCGTCCCTCCGTAGAGGCACGAACCAACCGCGGCGCGGGCGATCGCCCTCCGTGATTCTGCCGTGCGCTGCATCCTGCTGCCGTGCGCGCCATGCAGGCCAGCCGCGGATCTCGTTCAATCCTCGCAATCATGGACGGGAGGAGAGGAAGAGGACGGCATCGCCAATTTGAGGACAGCTCCTGTCAGGGCAAGGCGGCACGGACATGGCAATCAATCGGAATCAGAGCAGATCATGCGTGAGGTGAGCCTGAGGGGCCCTGAGTGCACGGCGGCATGGCGGTCCAGTCAGGCCCACGATGTGGCATATGGCTTTTGTGCTAGACAGATTTTCCTCACCGGAAAAGAGATCTGTCAGCGAGGAATCTCTGACGTGGAAAACAATTCCTTCGTTAATTTGGCTGATAAGCCATGGCTAAAAGTATGATTAGCTGATTTGTTGTGAGAGAAAAATACTGTTTGTTGGCTGAAAAAGTACGACTTATAAGAGGGTGTTTGGTTCCACGGACCAAATCTTAGTCCCTATCGTATCGGATGTTTGAACACTAATTTAGAGTATTAAATATAAATTAATTACAAACTAACTACATAGATTGAGACTAATTTGCGAGACGAATCTATTAAGCCTAATTAGTCCATGATTTGACAATGTGGTGTTACATGGTGTTACAGTAATATGCGCTAATGATTGATTAATTAGGCTTAATAGATTCATCTCGTAAATTAGTCTCATTCTGTGTAATTATTTTTATAATTAAATCATGTTTAGTCCTCCTAATTAGTATATAAACATTATGTGACAAAGACTAAACTTTAGTCTCTAGAGTCAAACACCCGAAGCTTTCGTTTGAATTACGAGTGTTAAACGTCCAAACATAAGTGCATGCATATCAATCATCGATCCTTGATGTTTGCATTGATTTTGCACGAATATATACTACTAGCTAGCAAAGACGACTGTGAAACGCATGTGCTGCGTGACCACAATTCGCTATCCGATCAGGCTGTCCCCTTCAAAAAAAATCTGCAGATGGCAACGCGCATTCAAGTATTTTTTTCCAGAATTGCAGGCTATTGAATTCTCTCACCGACCTTCCCTTCAGAAATGGCATCTATAAAGAGCCCATCAATCAGCACATCTCTGTCCCTCTTGCTCTCCCTTTCTCAGCAGCAGCAGCGCCTCTCCTCTCTTCCTCAGCCGTGGCCGCAAGCTCTCTCAGCCATGGCCACCGGGCGTCTCGGCGCCGGCGGATCGATCGACTACCTCGCCCGCGGCCTAACATTAGGCTCGGGGACTATGGTGCAGCCAAGGATGACTTGCCGATCGACGCGACGCCTCTGGTGTCTGATCTCATCGTATCATCATCAGATTATCGTTCATCCATCATCATCGGCAAGTTGTTCTTGGCTACACCGTGGCTCCTGCTCCTGATGTAAGGCTTTGTCTGCGGCGACACTTTTCCATCCGATTGATCGACGAGAAGGTCAATCAAATCAAGGTAATATATATTACTGTAGGAGTACGTTTATATATAGTTCTACTTCTACGGCATCTGTTTAAGCATGCCAACGCTTTTCACTCGTTGCTCTGAAATGCGCTAACGAATTACACTTACTCCGCAAGTTTGACTCGATTTGTAGAAAATAAGTATAACATTTGTATCTCCAAATAAAATTTATTAAAAAACTAGATTCAAAGATCTTTTCAATGATAACAATTATGTACCATAAATATTAATATTTTTTAATATACATTTTGTCAAAGTTGTTTCTCGGAAAGCGAAAACGACAGATATTTTGAGACGGAGGGAGTACTTACCAGTAGTATTTTGATTAAATATTTGAGTTAGGGCTTGTTTAAATCCAAGGTGTAAAGTTTTGGGGTATCACCTCGAGTGTGACGTCGTATGGGGTGTTCGGATATTAATAAAAAAATAAATTACAGGACGACAGACGGAGGGAGTACTTGCCAGTAGTATTTTGATTAAATATTTGAGTTAGGGCTTGTTTAAATCCAAGGTGTAAAATTTTGGGTATCACGTTGAGTGTGACGTCGTATGGGGTGTTCGGATATTAATAAAAAAATAAATTAACCGATAGATGAATTTATTAAGCCTAATTAATCCGTTATTAACACATGTGTTACTGTAGCACCGTATTGTCAAATCATGAACTAATTATGCTTAAAAGGTTCATATCACAAATTAGTCGTAAATTATGTAATTAGTTATTTTTTAATCTATATTTAATACTCTATGTATGTATAAACATTCCATGGACAGGTGTAAGAGGTAAACAAAGCCTTATTCGCCGACGCATTCGTTCATCAGTTCAGAGTTCAGTGCCTTTTTCCGGGATAGCTTCAATCATAAATATCTGTCCTTTTTTATATAATAAAATGACAAGCAAATCTTTTGCGTGTTCTTGAATCTTGATGAAAAGACAAGGCAGATCAGCCTCGCCGCTTAATGTAAACATGGAGGCTCTAACAAGTCAAACAGGAGATATCAAGATAAGATGTGTACGTATGGGCATGGCACGTCGAATCGTCGATCTTATCCGGAGCCTGGATATGAACAAGTTCACAGTCCAGCAGGAGCTCCGATCCATTTTTATGGTCGCAGTAAAGTTACTATTCTTGGTTTTTTAGCAACTATACAACAAGGGGCGAGAGAAGTGCCAGGAAATATATAGCAGTGAACAGTGGTAGATAGGATAAAGCTCAATCTTGCAAATTGTGTGTGTGTGTGTGTGTGGGGGGGGGGGGGGGTAACTGCTGCCAAGTAATCGAATGCATGTCGGGCGGTAAGCTGCCAAGTCCATGCACGAATGCATCGTCTCTATTGCCAATTGGCCAACTTGCAGCTGAGCCAGCGGCTCAACTTGCAACTCCGCCTTATCCAAAGAAAAAAAACTTGTAACTCTGCAGAACAGGATTCAGCTGATCTGGTCCAACTACAGTTTCAGTTTGTTTCAACTTTCTTTTTTTTCTTTTGCAATTTATTTCAGTTCTTGTCACATGACACTTGAATATGCATGTATATGTTTTGGGCTGTGTTATTGCGTTGCGCTAAGTTAGCTGAAATAAACTAATGATTGCGAGTCAACACTAGTATTATGATAAACTTGCATTTGGTGAAATCGATGGGGGAAAACAGCAGCCGTGTGTTTCCAGAAGGACAGCAAGAGATGTTCTCATTTTTATATTGGAAGAAGCAAGTGGAAAAAGGTGTTTTTAGGCGTTTACATCGTGAGGTAGACAGTAGACAGGTAGAACAACTGTGTGCCATCTTTTCGGCCTAGACGAACTTACTCTTCGATGTCAGCACAGACCGCTTTATGTGAATGCATGCACAACCTATGCTTGAACAAAAGTGTTGGTGTTTCTCTTGTTCGTGGCCACATAGTTTACATGTTTTGATGGAATTTTGTAATAATATGGTGGTGTCAACGTAGCTCTACTTCCGGCTCACCTGAACCTAGGCCAAACTAACTATTTGCATATGGGCTAGTTTGGATCATTTGCTAGACCGATCCTACTAAAGTTAGTACCCTCCGTTTCAAATTATAAGTCACTTTAACTTTTTATGTACATAGAATTTATTATATATCTAGACATACGTTATATCAAGATGCATAGCAAAACAAATGTAAAAAAAAAGTTAAAGTGACTTATAATTTGAAACACAGGAAGTAACTCTTAGCACTTGTCAAAAACATTCATCTTGCTAAACACATTTGTTAATATGTGGCCCGTTTGGACCCTACCTAGATTGTTAGAGCATTTCCAAGAGTTTCTAAAACTCAACCCCAACATTGATTTTTTTGGCAAGATTAAAAAACTGCTCTCCAACAACTCCCTATCTTAACTCCCAACCTTTCCACTTGCTTGCTATTGGTTATTGAGTCTGGTCTCTCTCGCCCAGTGAGAGCAAAGAGCAGCAGCAGCAGCCGCGCCACCCCTCTCCTCCACCACACCACTTGCTGCCTCTCCCTTCTCCCTCCGACATCTCGCCAAGGATCCAGGGAGGGAGTGGGGATCCATCGCTTAATAAAATTTTTAGTAGATCGAGTCCATTAGGTTAGGGTCTCTCCATGCCAAGTTTCTTGGTATTGGAAATTTATTTCATCCTCCTCCTTCCCGCGATAGTGAGGGGTAGAGTGATTCCTTTTCTCCATGACAGTTCTATTGAAGATGAGGGCGACAACTACGACGTCAACAACTTCCTCGACATGACGACATGGAGACTTAGTTTTCCGAACGGCGACATCAAGACGGAGATGGTGATGCCGTCGCCAAGAATAATTTTATCCAGATCTCTTCTCTCGCTTTTTTGTGGTTAGATCCGGACCACTAACGAAGGAATAGGGAGAATAAGTTTTAGATCAGTCTTTCTTATTCTTCGATAGCAAAATAAAAGAGAAGGAATACACAAGAAAGAGGTTTCTCAACTCGCTTGCGGGGATGTTGGACGTCGCTCATTGGGCATGGCCTTTTTTTGAGTGTTTGCTTGTGCGGTCATCCATACAGAATCGCCATACATGTTTGATTTGAGATTTGAGCTATACAAAGCATAGATACAATATAGATGAAGATCAATTTCAATATATGTAGTGTAATCCAGAGTGCTTGTAACATGATGGCGTATTTAGCTATAATCTAATATAATTCTTCTTTCATCTCAAAAAGTCTTTCCGTACTTGGGAAAATGGACCTCATCGCACGAATATATACGTGCGCGTATCCATCAGCCAATTTGAAAGGTGGAAGGACGTGAAGAAGAATAAGAAGTAGGACACAGTTGCTAATGCAAATGTACAAGAGAGATAGAAAGCATAAAAATGGTTGGGACGATTTAGATATAGTTTAGGATTTCTGATATAAAATTATCTTCTATATTTTAAGAGCGAGATTTTAGAAACGATTAGTGAAAGCCAATAAATATGCTCCCAACTGTTTTTAGTCACTTAGAAAACTCATTAATTTACCAAGTGATTTTTTAGAAACTATTAGAGATGCTCTTGCATTTTATTTGCTAGCTATTAACAACGTGGATTAAAACAGGATCTAGTTGATGTATACGTCACTACTCCCTCTGTCTTAAATAAGGTATTATTCTAGGTGGATAACTCCTCAAAAGTTCCAATCACATGCTACCTACCATTAGTGTCTACCATCACACTCAAAATATAGTACGGAGTAAACACAAAGTCTCTCTAAAGCTAAGGAAAGGTTACTCATGGCATTTGTATTACCCCTTAATCTGTCATGATATTTTAGATACCTTACAATTCAGACAGACGAAGTAGCTTATATGGCCACACATTTTACAAAACGATGTGAACAATTTATTTACCGCATCCATTCCAAATTATAAGACATATGTTTTCACTAAACATATTATTTTTACTATATATATACGCATATTCTATATCTGGCATTCATTGTCCGGCCACAAGCTTCGGCAGGGCATGCATGGCGGGCTGGCCCGTACGTACAGTAGTCTTTACTGCACTGCGCTTTGGAGTGGGGCGGCGTTTCTACAGTGTACTACAACACGTACGATTACGAACAGCAGGCCCCCCTTTGCCAACTCCGTGACCAGCCAACGACGAGACGCGACCAATGGGAAATCTGCCGCCGATCACGAACGAATCTGCTGCGGATCTTTACGCCAGGGCCGGCCGCGCCGAACCGGAGGGCCTGGACCGCGGCGTCGGCGCGCGCGGTCGCTTTCCTCTAGAGCGGGCGCCGCAGCTTTGCGGCCGCCCGGCGACGAAGAACCGTAACGCTAATCCTTGGACACGTTCGCTTAAATTTTTCAGCCGGTTTATTAACTTAAATCTACATGATTTTCTCTCGTAATAAAATAAACTTTCAACCGAAACCGACTTATCACGTGACTCCTTGAGCAACCGTCCCGTGTTATGCTGATCAACTGCTGCCGTTAGGCGGCGGCGTGCTCGTGCCCGCTTCGTGCGTGCGGTGCGGCCTGGGATGTGCTCACGTGCGCACGTACGACTCGGGTACTGGGTGTCGGCTGGCTTGAGCGGTTCGCGTTCATCCTCCTCGCCCTGCTTCGGGGCCCTCAAAAGGGCGTACGGGGTACGGCTGGCGATGGCTCTTGGGCAACCATGGGGTCCCCGCTTTGGTACAGGGGTCTGCGAAGTGCTGGGCTGCTGGCTCAGTGGCCGTGGCTGTGGCTGCCTAATAAGGGAGATGGGAGTACGGGACTGTCCGGTCTTTAATAAAACTAATTTGATGTTGAAGATTTCAACGTAGTTTTCTATAAAATTAGTCAGAGTTACAAATTTTAGAATGGATGAAGACATATACAAGACACATCTTTGTCAACCTAAAAAAACAAGCTATTGTTTTCCAATTGTAGTCCAGCCATTCAATGTAGAAAACTAGTCTAGCATACACATACAATTCTAAATCAATCACCTTTATATCTTAGATTTTTTAAAAGTTACAACTCAACAACCAAAAAAGCTACAATGTAATATTAAAATGGAAAAAATAGATTGTTCAAGGTAGTAAAAGTGTTTTTCTTTTCTTAAAAATATAACTATGAGGCAAGTATATGTATGAAAAAGAAGCCAGAATCAAACATACCTGGCTTATCAGCCATGTACAGTGTTTTCATTTCACAACAAATCAGCGAACAATACTTTTCTGCTTGGCTTTTCAGCGAAACGAACGGAGATAATATTTATATGATATAATGTTTCTGTACAAATGTATAAATTTATGTAAAACAACTTATGAATATTGTTATCTTAGAGTAGTAATATAACATAAATTGAATTGAGAGTGTCATTGCTATTTGGGTTGTTAAAGGAATTTTTTTTCCATGCTTGATAAGTTATTAAAATGAATATTTATTCTAATGCATGCATGATTACTTGCTCTACGTGGTCGAGCAAAGCATTATACTTACTTTTAACTTAATATTGTAAATAAAAGATTAAAATTTTGAACTATATATATAACTTACTTTATGGATATATTGGATTATTTTTCATAATAGCTTATATTAATATTTACGTATAGATGTGATAGATACCTTTGTTTTATAAAATTTAAAAGCTATACTTTATTTTATTGATAACCATGACATCCATGGTATTAGTTAATATTTGTAATAGTATATAGCTTGGAGACATATATATTTATTTTTATTAGATTGGATAACAAACTGTTTAAGATTTTAGTTCATGCTTTGATTAGTTAGACCATTCAGTTAATCTAGGTTCTAATAAGAATAAATTTCATTTATAATCAAAACTACAAACTTAGTGGTAAAAATATTTGTCTCTCAGTGATTAGTGAAAGATCGTGGGTTGAAAGACCTATACTATTTCATTTATTACATTTGTACAATTGTTTTTATAGTTGTTAAGAAAAAGAAAAAAAGACAAGCGGAACGACAAAAACATTTATTATTTATATATTTTTTATGTTTATGTAAGAAAAAAGAAAAAAAAAACGCGCACATGAAAAAAGAAAATAAAAGTGACCGAAATAAAAAAATCACCTTATAGTACAAGATTAGGGTAATTTAAAATAAGATTTTATATTTCATATCTAATACTCGCATGTATCGTATATCACTATAACACCTAACTTTCGTCTAGCATCCAAATCCGATAGCTTGCAACGAAATAAATTGCACATCCTCGGCATGCCTGGCTGATTATAGTCGTGGCAAAGGATCGATGAGAAGCACAAAGAATTCAAATGATGACCCACTAATATACGGTTTATTAGAGCACCGATGGAATGAATCCTTCAATGAGAGGATGAGCGACCACAACACTTGGCCAGTGATATTGACCATGTACAACATCCCAACGTGGTTGTGTTAGAAGAGAAAGTATCTTCTCCTCACTATTCTTATTTCTGGCCCTAAACAACCAGGCATTAATATAGACGTGTTCCTCGAGCCTTTGATGCAAGAAATGGAGAGGCTATGGAGGCATGGAGAGCTGATGTACAATGCGTTTCGAAAGGAGGACTTCATATGTAGAGCAATAATATTTGTTACTACCAATAATTACCCCGCACTATTTGCTTTGTCTGGACAGATCAAAGGAAAGACGGTTTGCTTAGTTTGCTTGGATAGTACTATATGGGTGTTCCTGGATGCATCCAAAAAGATAGTTTACCTAAGGAACTGTCGCTTCTTAAAGTCAAGTCACAAGTACCGTAGCAAATTGTTCTTTAGATTTTATGACAACACCACGGAGATTGAACCCTCCCGAGAGAGACGCTATAACGAAGAACACGCAGGTACGTAATGGTGAAAACATATGCGCTGCCTATAGAAAGAAGAATCCAGATGGGACGAACAGAGATAGAAGCACACCTCCTGTCGAAGACGTACCTTTCAAGAAACAATCGATCTTCTTTTAGTATCTGCCTTATTGGCTAGATTAGGAGGTCCCCCATGCCATTCATACTATACATGTGTAGAAGAATGTCTTTGAGAGTCTCATTGCTACCTTGATGGACACAGCAGGTCAATGGATGGTCCGAAATCACGGAAAAGATATGGTGCAAATAAACGTGGTGCCACAGCTTCACCCTAATTCCCGAGGCTAATGGAAAATACACTCTATGCACTTTTCTGAGGGAGGTCAAAGTTTCGACTAGGTTTTCAACGAATGTGAAGAAGCTATTGTCGATGAAGGACTTATCAATAACACACTGCATGGCTCACGATTGTCATGTGATGCTAATGTTGTTTCTACCTATTGCAATCGTAGCTATAAAGCCGTAGTTCTTAAAAATAGCCATCACCAGATGTGCTACTTCTTTTCAAGATCTCACGTAAGACGATTGGCAAAAAAGAGTCGAGTGACCTATATGAATTTGTGGTGGAGACACAAAACCAACTAGAGATGTGTTTATCTTCTGTTTTTTTTGATATAATACCACGTCTCATGATTCATATGGTTCATCAGATACAGACGCTGGGCCCTGGCAACTTGCATGAAATATGGTCCCACGAAGTGGTTCATGTCGGTTCTAAACCGACACGCAGTATAATCGAGCATGCCCAGAGGGCTCCATGATATAGGGTTAGAGTAATCAAGAAGTCGCTTAGTGCTGCTCAAGAGTACCTAAAAGTGTAGAAAGGGATTGGTAAACCCGATTGTCGCCACAAGGGTAGGTCGGTGGGAAGGGCACCAAAAGCGTAAAAGTGTTCATCAACTATGATTACAAAGAAGTGAGTCAGGCGCATTACAATGTCTTGTAGAGTACACAACCGATGTAACCGTGACATTGATAAACACTTGGCTATCATTATGGCGGAGAGGAATGGTCGTTCGATGATTGGGTCATGAAACAAAGACAAGCAACGACTAACTACATGATTGAAGGACCAAAACATACCGCCTAGAGAAACCATAGACTCTATTACATCAGTAGATTGGTGGAGGGGCCATCGAGATAAGTGACATCTTGAAAACCTTATGACATCAATTGGTACACGTACTATACCCACGCAAAGGATAGTAAATATGTGAACCAAAACAGCAGCGTTCGAATAGAAGCTCTCGATGGAGTAGGGCGAAAGATTTAATACTTTGACATCATTGAAGAGATATGAGAACTTGACTATAGAAGGGATATAACGGTGGCCCTGTTCGATGCTGCTGGATCAAACAACACCAACTGAACGAGATCAGATTAAGAGTCCTAGACCTCAAGAATCTAGGTTACCAAGATGACCCTTGGGTGCTCGCTTCACATGTCGCGCAAGTTTTCTATATGCCTGACCCACAAAGTAACCTCCCCCCAAAAAGATGATAAAGCACGTGGTTGCCTCCGGAAAACAACATATTATCGGAGTTGATGATGTGGACGATGTTGAAGCTTACAATAACTACGATGAGATGCCGCTATTCACATACTTTCCTAAAAGATCAAAGTTGTGGAAAAGAACCTCACCCAAAGACATATTACCATGGGAACGAAAAGGTGTCAAGAGAAAAGTTGTTATAGCGGACTAGCTAGTTGTTGAATGTGGAGTGTTTGTGTAAGTGTGTGTGTTTGTAAGACTTCATTTATGCATGTGTGTGAGACTATATATTTATGTATGTGTGTGAGACTATATATTTATATATGTGTGTGAGACTACTTTTACAACATTCAGATGAACCTATTGCAACATTCACTCTATTACTACTAAAACAACTCAGAATACACGTATACACTTGAAACATGCATTTATTACTACTGCAATATGTTCGGACTACTATTGAAACACTTAAAATAAGCACTTAACACTTTATGAAATGAAGAAATGACCAAAATAAAAGTTGGAGATCTTGACGAGTTATACAACTTTTATATTTATCACCTTTATAGCTGAAATCATTTAATGGTTGAAAATCAGGTTTGAAGTTGCTATTTTCCTCAAATTCAAAATTTGAATTGTCCAAAATTAGTGACAAAGATAGATGACTAGATTAAAATGATAGAGCATGATTTTAGAAAATTTTAGGAAAAAAAACCATCACATTTGAGTTAGTACGAGGGAGAAAAACTAGTTACAAGTTTTCACCATAGATTAAAAAGAGAAATCACACTTGTTAATCATTGATCATCATGAAACAGCTTGTGATTTTTCTTTTAATCTCGAGTAAAATTTGTAACTAGTCTTTCTTCCTCGTATTAACTCCAAATATGATGATTTTTTTCCTAAAATTTTCTAAAATCATGCTCTATCAAGTATCGTGTTGATTTGGTTATTCTTTTCGTTTGATTAAAGTTTGAGCAATTCAAATTTTTAAATTTAAAAAATGATAAATTCTAACAAGATTTTGAAACACCAAATGATTTCAAATGAAAAAGTGATGAATACGAAGATGCATAACTCATCAAGATCTACAACTTTTATTTTGGTTATTTGTTTATCTAATAAAGTAATAGTAAACATTGTTCACAAATCAACACGTCTCTTATATAGTTCAGGAAACTGAGTGATATGTAAATTTACGAATAATGTTTATTAATACTTTGTCAAATGAAGAAGTAACCAAAATAAAAGTTGTATATAGTGATGAGTTCAACAACTTTTATGTTCACGACTTTTTATAGTTGAAATCATTTAAGGTTTCAAAATCTTGTTTGAAGTTATCATTTATTGAAATTCAAAATTTGAATTGTTCAAATTTTATCAAATGAAAAGATTACCAAAATAAAAGTTGTACATAGTGATGTGTTCAACAACTTTTGTCTTCATGACTTTCTTTATTTGAAATCATTTAAGGTTTCAAAATCTTATTTGAAGTTGATATTTATTGAAATTCAAAATTTGAACTGCTCAAATTTGGTTAAATGAAAAGACGCACCAAAATATAAGTTGTACATCTTGATGAGTTCTATAACTTTTATGTTTACAAAATTTTCATTTAAGGTCATTTAGTGGAGATGAAATTGTTTTAGTTGTTTTAAATTTCAAATTTTCAATTTTAAAATATTCTTTTTGTAAAGAACAAAATATAGAATTATATATTTTGTATATCCAAGAATGTATATATATAGATACATTTATATATATAGAATAATAAAAATAATATGTATAAAGAAAATGAATATATAGAACAAGTAATAAAAATAAATTGAAAAATATTTGTAGGGGCGGCTCACCACCACCGCCTCACAAATAGTCCTAGTATAAATATAGGGCGCGCTTGAGGCCAAAATTTGTTAAGTCTAGGCGCTCTTCTTGCTTGACGACGCCTGTCAGTCGAATATCCCCCACCGCCACCGCCTCCGTTCTAGCGCCGCTTCCTCTCACCTTCGCCGTCTCCTATGACCGCCTCCTGTTTCGCCACGCTCCACCCCCAAACGTCGCTTTTCCTCAGGCCGCCGCCATGGCGGCTAGGGTTTTGTGAGAGCTCACATAGCCACATGGCTGCTGTCCGCCCCATCCGCTTTGGACCTCGACCTCCGTCTCGCTGCCCTTCCTTGCGCCTCGCCAGCGCTCTGTAGTCTTCCCGCCACCAACGGCGCCTCCTCTCCGACCTCGCCGACCCTTGTGCGTCCCGCCCGGTGCTCAGAAGGTCCCGCCACCGTGGCGCCTCCTCTCTCCCTCTCCTCCATCAAGCGCCCCCACCGCCTCAAAGATCACCATCCCGTCTTCCGCGTAAAGCCCAACCCCTTCTCCTCCATTCCTCGCCCTGCATTTTTCTCAATTGTGTGTTGTCTGAGATAAAAGATAGAATATTTTGAATTCTTGTTGTGCTTGCTTATGCTAATTGTGTGGTATGTTTCGGATGACTTGTCGCTACTTATGCACCGTGTTCCATGTGCTATTTATCTACATGTGGATAAACACTTAAAACAAAGAAAGCTATGTTTAATATTCAGAATGCGCCATGAATAATATTTGCTTCACCAGTTTTTATTGATTTATTGCTATTGTATGGAAAAGGTACCCTAGATAACTTTATAATGTCATGGTGTAACTCAAGCATGTAATCGTGAATGTGAAATAGGAAAGTACAGTGCCATGTTACCTCATCGAACTATTGCTATCGCATTGGGGTAGCTTAGCTACCGCTTTCCTTGAGATCTCACATCCAAAGACCAAATGGTCCATAGAGATACAACAACCTGTTAGTGTTACAAAGATCGATCATGATAAGTTGAGCCAAAGCCAATACAAGAAATAGCATGTGCCTAATCACCCTTATTTTAGCAACGCAAGAATGATGGGACATTGTGTTGGGCTACAAAATATGCACTAGGACTGCCATTGTCTAGAGTACCACACTTTGAGGCATCCAAAATATTGTGGGATTAGTTAAAAAAGTTTGTCCCCTCGGTTTTAGCTTTGGTGCACTAGTTGTTTTTGTTTATTTTCGCCTCAACACACGTATAAACTCTTGGGTAGAACAAAGTTTTCTTTGATATATTGTTGTTTGTTTTCTTGGAAGCACCAAGGGCACTCATGTTAGTATTGTAGTTTTTAATACCCTTTTAGCATGTCTGCTACTAAATTTTCAATGAAGGAATTTGGGAGTCGTTGTGATGCAAAAATATGTAAATTGAGTAGCTTACACCCAAATTAGAATAAATATGTGCTACAATTGATGTGTTCTGCAGAAAATTTTGTGGTGCAAAAAAAATATAAACCGAAAATTTTGTACTTGAATGGTTTCATCTCTCTTGGCACTTTATCGCTTGGAAATTCAAAGCAAAACAATATTTTTTAAGCAATAGGATATTTTAGAGCTTAATATCTTTTATATTTGACTTCGGATGACATGTACTAATTGTAGGGAACATCTAATGGAATGATGTTACAACATCAATATAACATTCTTATTTTATATTGTTAATAGTATTGACACTTTCTAAACCAATTTTCATTGTTTTTTTCTTCCCCAGAAATTAAAGGGAAAGCAAATTAAAGGCTCATCAATGGATCGTTATATATTTGTGCTTTCAAAGTTCAATGTTCATAAGCATGTATTATGAGGGAACTGCAACTGCAACTGTAAATTTAAAATGTCATTTTTTGTGCATTCTACTACACTGATGCTTTTGTTTATACTACTACACTGCTGCTTTTTTGGCCTACTTGTACTAGTCTGTTATATGGTCAATAATATATATGGTCACTAGTTCATCAATTTTCTGCTAATAATGAGACCAAAGTCTGCTGTTTTTTGGCAAGCAAGAATGATTTGTTTGGCCTAGTCCTACTACTTCTACTATTCTTCTGCTCTCATCTCCTACCACTTATATGTTTGCTAGCAGTTGCTCTTTTTTGGGTAGGCAGCATTTTGACTATTTTTGCCCAACTCTCCTCTCCTCTCCTCTCTTTGGCCAATGTTGAAATTATCCAACTCCAGAAATTATCTTTGATACGAAGAGGTGATGATCAAGAACTTGTGAGAAACTTGGCATCATTACTAGCCGTCCCTACATTACCTTCTCCTCTCTTCTCTGTTATGATGCCTTGATGCTCCAAGTTCATGATCAAATGATGATTGACATGTTTTTGAGGCCTCTACTACAATGCACTACTCATTTTTTTTTGATATATTATTGTTTTATAGGACTACTTTGATTTATAGATCTTTTTTATTTCTTATACCTTCTCACAGATCTAAAGCACACTTTTCTTGCATCTATTAGAACAAAGCGTGAAATAATATCATGGACACCGTATAGTGTAGCCCGATGCCCCAAGCATTATGAGCACCAACCTATGAGGAGCAAGCACTAGAGGACTAGCTTACTCAGAGCAGCTCGATAACGAGTTAGAAAAGGATCTAGAAGTGATGCTTACTTAGGAGCAAAGCAGACGAGGAGGAAGGGGAGCGTAAGGAAGAGCAGAGAGGTCAGTCAAGGCAAAGAAGAAGATGATGAGGAGGAGGAGGACCTGTAAGAGGGATATGTAAGTGAAAGCTCTAGTTTGGTTTTGGTGAATTGATGAAATCCTAAGTGACAACCTAGTTTATCAAAGTGATCATGAGATAGGTAGCATATTCCAAGTGGTGAAGCAAATGAAGATCATGACATGATGATGGCAATTCCATGATGATGACCAAGTGCTTGGACTTGGAAAAGAAGAAAGAAAAACAAAAGGCTCAAGGCAAAGGTATAAGTGGTAGGAGCCATTTTGTTTCGGATCAAGATACTTAGCGAGTGTGAGCACATTTAGGTTCGATAGCCGTATTATTAAAAGGGGTGAAACTCGATTGAAATGCGGTTATCAAAGTGCCACTAGATGCTCTAACTCATTGCATATGCATTTAGGATCTAGTGGAGTGCTAACACCCTTGAAAATATTTGTGAAAATATGCTAACACACATGCACAAAGGTGATACACATTGTGTTTAGCACTTGAAAGCAAGGGTAAGAAACTCACCGACGGAGTGTCCGCCCAGAGAGTGCGGACAATCCAACGGGTGCCACCGGCGACCGTATGTAAAAAACAGGGTTTTACAGAGTGCACCGAACGCTGGTTTCAATCGGACCGGTGTGTCCGGCCGCTGGAAGCGAAGAAGATGCGGGCATCGGTCTTCACCGGATGTCGGGTCACTTCATGATCGGACGCCGCGGGTGCGTCTGATCCTCGCCGACGCGGCAGCACATAGAGGAGATAAAGTGAGTGTCCAGACGCTTAGGTGAGTCCGGTCGGCATGACCCGACGCGTCCGGCCGCGAGTGGAGGCTTATCGAAAATGACCGGACACCGGGTCCTAGGTCCGGGTCATGATCAAACCGACGCGTCCCGGCCGCACTTCGAACCTTACCGAAGTGACCGGATGTCGGGGTCCTCGCGTCTCGTCATGGCACTGCATCGCGCTCGGTCATCACTTGACCGCTGGGATCGGGCGCTTAGTATTTGAAGGAGGGATGATGTGGTAGCCATCCATTGACCGGATGCTGGTAGGGTGCATCTAGTCGATCTGACCGAGCGTTTTGTCGCTTCAGCAAAGCCAAAGAAGGGGCACAATGGCTCTATTTCGTGGGGCTTTATTTAAGCCTCATTGCCGGCTCTAGCTCACTCTTTTTGGCCATTTGCATTGACATAGCAACCTTGTGAGGTTAGTCAAAACTCTCCCACTCATCTCCATCATTGATTCATCATCTTTGTGAGATTTGGAGTGAATCCAAGTGCATTGCTTGAGTGTTTGCATCTAGAGGCACTTGGTGTTCGTGTTTCACCAGAGGATTCGCTTGTTACTCTTGGTGGTTGCCGCCACCTAGACGGCTTGAGCAGCAGCGAGGATCGCCGAGCGGAGGTTGGTGACCTGCCTCCGCCTCGATCGTGGTGATTGTGAGGGTTCTTGACCTTTCCCGTGGAGAGCCAAAAGGTACTCTAGTGAATTGCTCATGGCTTGTGTGATTCTCATCTTGTGTTGGTTAAAGCGCCACCCTATTGAGGGTTTAGCGATGATGCCAATTAACGCGTGAACCTCCAAGTGAGTGAATTGCCACAACGAGGACTAGCTTGTCGACAAGCAAGTGAACCTCGTAAAAAATCATTGTGTCATCATTTGATTTCGAGGTAATTGGTCTTCATTGATATTCATTCTTGTGATTGATTGGTTCACTCATCGACTCGGGCGGTATAACCATCCCGCTTACACTCTATTTATATTACCACAAACTAGTTATCAAACTCTTTAGCGAAGCTAGTTGTGAGAGCTTATTAGTTTGATTAGTGTGGCTCTTTAGTTAGCCTTTGAGAGCACACTAACTTAGTATAGTGACATAGTCATTGTGTGGTTAGAAACTATAGAAACTAGAATTATGGTAGGTGGCTTACATTTTAGTAGGCTAGCTAAACACTCGCTTTGCCTCATATTTGTCTAACCGGTTTGTTAAGTATTGTTGTAGAAGTTTTAATAGGCTATTCATCCCCTCTAGCCATTAGGACCTTTTAGTAAGTCTCGAGGATCCTTTTCCACGTGAAGCCGTAAGGAGGCCAACGGAGGAAGATTTGGACAAGGATTTTGACCCGAACGAGGAGGTAGGGATAAAGCCTTAGCTTGTAAATTTTGCTAAAACTTGTCATGTTACCTCTCGCTAACACTTTGACCAACAGATATATAGGTCCCTCCCCGAAACTCGAAAGATTTACGACGACGCCGACGTCCGCGACATCTTGCTTTGACAAGGAGTAGAGAAAAGGAGAGCGGAGGCAATGTACATACGAGATTTTATTATTGAGGCCTCTCGTCCACAACCTCAAGACACAACCACGAACACGACTACCATGCCAAAGAGGAAACGAGACGATAGAAAAGCAAACCAATATCTAGATAAGGCATGCTATGTGATAACTGAGGTCGGGCTAGCAGGGGAGATCCTTGAGGCGAAGGAATTCAGAGGACGATTCTGTAATGCGATTGGGGCCCTAGTAAGAGATAAATTGAATCTAGCAATCCCTAACTGGAAAGAGGTACCAGAGAAAAAAAGGATGAACTATGGGATAAGCAGCTAAAGCTGAATTTTAGATTTCCGGAGGGTAAGCAAGAACTGGTAAAAAAATGCTTTCAAGATCATGGGAGAGTCATTCCAACGTTGGAGGTCGGAGCTCAACAAGAAGTATATCCAAAAGGGGTTAACTCCCCTCAACGAGTTCAGCAACATAACTCCTAGTCAATGGGAGGAGCTCGTGGCTCAGAAGACTTCAACGGAGGCATCGGAGCTCAAAGGCCTATAACATCGAAATGGGCGAAGAGGAATAAACACCACCATCATCTAGGCCCCGATGGCTACTATGCCAAGGAAGAGTAGTTTAGGAAGATGGACGAAGAGGCCGCAACTTCTGGGAATGTCGATGTGAAGAATTTGAAGGTATGCTCAAGGAGTTGGATATATGTGAGGAGTATGTAATCATCCGGCGGTAATCTTAAGTTTGATAAGCTAGAGACCCAAGAGGCAGTATCAAGGATACTGAAATATGCTGAAGACAAGGAGAATGACTCATTCAATCTTTCCAGAGAGAGGGACGAGCTTAGCCTTGGCTTGGGAAACAACGAGCACACAGGCCACACCAGGGGGCTAGGGAAAAGGATGACCTGGAAGCACGAATTCGAAGAGAACAGGCACATGTACAAGAAACATGACAGAGACCGGGAGGCTAATCTTGAGCTTCAAGTGAAGGCTCTAGTTGCGAAGGTGCTGGAGAAACAAGGACTGTCTACGGAGCCACGGACATTAATGGCGCCACCGAAAGAACTAGCATTAGTTGGCAGTCCTCCTAAGTTTCTAGCAGCTAAGGTTCCACTACAACCACAACCCCCATCGATCGCACACGGAACCAACTAGTTGCACCTTGATGTTTCTCAAATGGCCGCAGTAACATTGTGATGGAGGCGGCAACGGTGTGGCACATCCTCCCGTGGCTTACACCATAATAATAAGATACCATCGTACTACACTTGGGTCGAGGTGCATACCGTGAAGCCCGAGTTCATGCAGTGGAGGATAGACAACACAACTCCTGAGGGGCTGGTGTTACTCGGAGACATAATGGGGCCTTCACCTCTGCACAAATAAGACATTATATTGATCGCTTTTCACCGCCTCCCCTCTCTCAAATTTGGAGCGAGTTGTTGAGGACGAGAAGATATTTTCACCGTCTCGTGACCACCATATTCCTGAGATGCCAGATTCTTCCCCGTCTCCTAGTGAGCATGTGCCTGATAAGCCACAACCTTCTCCAGCTTGTACCGAGCAAGTGCAAGATGAGATGCCATAGTCTTCTCAATAAGCACAGCCGATACATGAACAATGAGTGCCTCCTAAAGAAGGTGATGCACAAGAAGATGGGGACGTGCCTGAATGGAAACTTTGAAAGAAGCATCCAATCACCGTAAGGCCAATTTATGTTCAAGAAAGACGCCCTCATCGGTGCACAAGTGGTATGCTCATGACCAGCCAAGCCTCGAGAACCAAGTTAAAAAGTCCCAACATAGGCTTCGAGGAGGCCATCACTAGAAAAGTCCACCAAACAAAGAAAGAAGTATCCAAATATTGATGCCATCAAATGGTCAAGGGATTGCCCGAAAACATATGAAAGAGGCAAGCCCTTTCTACCAAACCGACATCCAAATACCGCCACTTGAAATGACAAGGTTCCATGATTGGTACTTATGTTGTTCTCCTAACGAGCATAGACCTCAGACAAGATGCTTCCTCACCGCACATTTGGAAGCCCAAATTTAAAAATTATCTTTGACTTCAATAACATGCGTACATGCTTTCACCTCGAGCAATAGAAATGAATCTAATTTGCACGTGGTGCTTGTAAGTCCTTGCCTCCCGATATGATATGAATGTAATCTTTGGATTTTATTGTAACTAACCCACGCCATGATTTGTAGAATATAAGTGCACATTGTAAAACAAATGCCAAGTGTGAAAGCTGGGTATATAGACGCTTAAGCTATAGTACAAACAAATTTTAGTTACCCTAGACAGTGGAAACTGGATGCCAAAGAGCTAGCTGCTGAAAAGACGCTTCGGGACAAAGAGGATATCCGTATAAGAAACTAAGGCAAGAGTCTCTTAAGGTTTCGCATACATTGTCCTCGCTTTTAAAAATCTCCAACAAAGACTCTACTATATGGCTACCATACAACTTCGAGTAAGTTCAACTCTATACTTAAAGCTTTGTTCGATATATTTTATTTGATACAAAAGAGCTTATCTAGTTCTATGATTAAATTTATGCAAAGAACTCATCGGATTTGTTTAGGCGTTGATGTCGGAGGAGCATGGCATGGGTCTTTGATTCAATAGATAGGGACCCAAAGGACATACAAAGACTTCATATCGATTCTCAAGACGTATACATATCGACAATCCTCATTAGCTTATATGTTTGTATACATACTTGTAACGCTCACTTTTGAATACTAACAAGTTGTATTTGCTAAAATAATTCGAACAGACATTCGTATTCTTCTATGTCGTTGAACATCACAGTAAGGCACGATCCAGAAGAAAGGAAAGGCTGGCTATAAAAACACTATGGCCCTGTTCACTTCTCTTATAATCTGTCTTTTTAGCTTATTTTTTCAGCCGGAACAATGTTTTTCTCTCACAACAAATCACCCGGAACAATATTTCGGCTTGTTTTTTCAGCGAACCGAACGGGGCCTATGTGCTGTAAGTGTAACTTACTTTAGCACTCCATTACATGGCTGTCAAAAGCATTACTTAACATTTCTATATGCAAAACACACAGTGTCCCAAGCAAAAGCCTGGGAGTGTACATTGTGGATACTATGTATATTCTATGATGAGTAACATCGGTGCCTACAGGAGCACCCCTTAAGGGTAAGTTTGAACCTCTTCACTCGTAGTATAAAAACTTCGCATATGATATGAAATACTAAACCGAAACTTGTTCTCTTATAGTGGAAAGAAGAGAAAGAAATGAAAAGAAACCCATACAAGGATGACCAATTCTTAGAGCTCGTCGGCGACCTTTGCAACTTCATATTGAACTAGATTGTATACATCAAAGGCACCTACCATGACCGAGATTCTGACTTAGGTAGAAATCCTCAGTACCAACACATCCGGGAGACTGAAAGGCTAGCTCTAGGCCGTTGATAACAATGTGTATGAAATTTGATATTGGTCTTACCTTATGGGACGGTTTGAACTTGTGGAACGAATTAGACTTGTGAATTATGTCTATTTAATGATGGATTGTATATATTCTTGTGAATTGGACTTGTGATGGTAGTTTATATAATGCTCTTGTGCTTGTGGACAGATTTAAATTATATATGTTCTGGTCAGATTTAAATTATATATGCTTATATATATGTGTGTGTTTTCTAGTCGAATTTAAATTGTAAATTTGAATTTTTTTTGACGAAAAAATATACTGTAGACGTAGTTCTAGACTGAACCGCCCCTACAAATAGGTATCGCTACAAATCGATTTGTAGGGACGGTCTGGGAACCGCTTCTATAAATGTATGATTTGTAGAGACGATATGGTAGGGGCGGCTGGGCGAGCCACCTCTATAAAGCCTCACCAGCTACCCCTAGAAATCATTCATGTAGTAGTGAAAATTATCGCAGATTGAATAAAAGCATTTGAATTTTCCTCCAAATAAGTACTGTACCAAACGATCGAGCGTAACAACAAACTGATCACCGCTGCGCTTACTGCTTCTTGACTTTTGCCAACTTCTCCATCTCCCAAGCACCTGCCACAGTGGCAGAGTGCCGTTGCTTCTTTATGCGTGGTGCAGAGTTGGATCGGAGACATGTATGCAGCATGCACGTTCCTCACAAGATATTAAGACTCATTTATATTCAAATAATACACACATGTATAGACTACAAATATGACACGATACGATGACATATAGACCGCCACATTATTTCATAAATTCATACAGAAGACATCATAGACACAAGGCCACAGAACACAAGAAGAAAAGCTTAGGACTGGCTACTCGCCTACTTGAAGCCTCACCGTCGTCGCCGGCGAGGACGGTGACATCAAGGGCCAGGGGCTTGCCATCATCCCCGGAGGCGGCAGTGAACTCCACACGCTGGCCCTCGGAGAGGGCGCTAAAGCCGGTGGTCTTGATGGAGGAGAAGTGAACGAAGTAGTCCTTGGCGTCGGCGTCGCCGGTGATGAACCCGAACCCTTCTCTTCGTTGAACCATTTCACCGTCCCTTTCACCTTCTCAGCTGCCATCGGACGCAGAGTTTTCTAGAGGAAACCCACACCACAAGGATATGTGATCATGTTAGGAGGCCCGGCATTATATAGTGTGGAGGCCGGCAGGAATGTGGCAGAAATAATAATCCAGAGAGAGGGCGGGAGAGGAGATAGGAAATTAAATGACAAGGTAAGTCACTACCACGTCTAATTCGCCTTCTCTCTTAGGCCTCACGGTCTCTTCAACTATGTCAACATCTGAGACTAAGACTATTCTAAAATTCTAAAATTAAATTTCAAATTTTAATAGATTGAAACAAAATTTTGGGACCCGAAACGGTTTCAATAAAAACTTGCCAATTGCAAAGTTGTGAATCGTGCCGGTCTCTATAATTTTGATATAAAGTTTATCTTCATAGAACTTCGTATAAAAGAAGTTATGGGCTATTTTTATGCAACTATTTCTAAAGGCAGGCTTCTTAAAATGTTGGCTCTGTTAATCGATTTCTATAGACTGAACTGCCAATCGATTAATAGAGAGAAATATACCAAGACGACACATCTATCAATGGTCGATTAGCAGAGGTGGTCCCTTCAAGGTTCCCTATCTCTTTAAATGGTTGATAGAGATGAGCATTTTGTGCCCCCCAAAAAAAAAAGAGGCGAGCATTTGCATGAGACACGCTGGCCATTTACAGTGGTGGCTTCTAAAAATATCTGCCTTTATTAATCAGGTAATGCCTCTAAAATCCTTTTTCTGTAGCAGTGAACATGTCGCCATTAACTATTCAGTGACCACATCATGACTTCTCTGATCGGAGATGAACGTGTGATGTCGCCTCCTCCGTGCGAGAAAGGTCCTGCTCGGCTGCTCAACCTACACAGATCGAGGACGCGGCCGGACGTGAGTCACATGGCGGTAGGAAGCAAGCGCACATGTGCTTGTCCTTCACCAGCTGCCTAGATTAGAAGTGTGGCCGGCTCGGTTCGTGGACGGAACGGCGCCATGCCCATGCTCTCACTCGCTAGCTAGCGAGTTTTTCGCTGTCAGCGTGACGGAGCCCGGCCGGCTGCGATCGATCGACTAGGCATGCGTGATCGGCGCAACTGCACGGTGCGTGACGAAGCATCAGTTGAGGTCGAAATAACTAGAGTCCAGCAACTGCCCGTCTCCAGTTTTGCACGATGCTGCAGGTCTGTAGTCTGGAAAATCAATTGTCGTACGATCCGTCATTGTGGAGTTGCATTTGGGCTTCCAAGTCGAACTGTGTGGAACCGTTAGTAAATAAATTTGTTCATCGACGAACAATCAACTACATCCACCTGTATTCAGTCTGTAAGATCAAGTCCCCCCCCCCCCCCCACACACACACAAGAATATGATAAGATCGCAGGGCTCTGGTAATTAACTGACTTCGTTCTAAACCTTTAACCGCTGCAGTCAAGCATTAATCTGTCGGCACCACACCTTCGGCCACATCAACACCAGAGGGCCACGGGCCACGAAGGGGGCACCCGTGAGCGAAGGCCCAACGTGCGGGTTGCATAAGAGCAACTCTAAGAGTCCATTTAAAAAGATATGCTAAGATGAGCATCTTCTAGAGTTTTCGGCTAAAATTAAGGTCTAGTACTCTTAGTCCTATAAAGAGTGTCATTCTCACTTTTTGAGAAGTCAAAAATTTTTAACTCTCAAATGTACCCTATACGAGGATTTAAGGGACTTAAGTTTAGAAGAACTCTTTGAGACGCTCTAAATTATATTATCTAGTCATTTCTAAAATAGAAAATTCATAAAAAAGTAGAAGAATACAACATGCTATATATCTAAATTTTTCCTTCTCCGTATTTAAAATCGTCATGTTATCTCATTTTCCTCAATATCGAATAGATCAGGTTGTCACAAAGTTCTGTCTCTTCGCCAAGGTACTAAATAGAGTATAGCAGGCCGGTAGAAGATTGGTATTGAGGTAACAGATCGTGGATAGTGGGTGCTACCACTACACAACAACACCAAAACACAGTCTGACATTGGTCGCTAAAAGTTGACGATTACCGCTAAACAGTCGGTCGGTAAAAATTTTCGCTCAGACCTTCGGTCACTAATAATTCCATATCACTACTTGAAACGGCTTCTTTGCCGAGTGTCCCACACTTTGTCGAATGCTTTTTATCGGGCACTCGGCAAAGAGGATGTTTACCAAGTGCCAGAGACAAAGCACTCGGCAAACAACTGACACTCGGCAAAGAGGTGGTTTGTCGAGTGCTGAGCACTCGGCAAACAATAACACTCGGTAAAACTGGCTTTGCCGAGTGTTATTCTCTCGACACACTCAAAGAAAGGGCCGCCACTGCTAACGGCCGGCACACGCCAGCCCTTTTGCAGTGGTGATTTGCCGAGTGCCACCGTCTTGGCATTCGGCAAGCGGGAAGATTTTTAGTGTCATTTTTTGACACTCGGCAAACCATATTCTTTTTTTTACTTTTGACCTCCAAACTTTTTCTGCGGTCCTCATACAATACTTGGTGCTCCATGTTCCAATGTGGCAATTTCTCGGACTTTTTCTATATTTCTTTAATTTATTTCATTTAATTGAATTTTTTTGGATAATTCAAATTATAACTGCTAGTCATTTGAATAATGAAAAAAATGAATAGAAAAATAATATTCATGTTATTTAGTATAATGTGAGGCCCTATCCAGGACCAGACCACCAATTTCGAATATTTTGTTCACGAAACATGACCACGAACTTGCGGTCGAGTTGTTTTTAAATTCTATAAAAAACAAACGAAGTCCGAAAATTATGAAACTTGTCAAGATGCCATGATATCATATGTGGAGGCTGTGATAAAAATTTTAGAAGGTTTCACGCAAGTTGTCATGTACGATGCTGGCAAACCGAAGAATCTCCGAAGAAGTTTCATGATTTCGTGAAGAGGCCGACGAGGTGGTAAGCATCGTACGTGACAAACTTGCGCGAAACCTCCTCAATTTTTTATCACAGCCTCCACATGATATCTTGACATGTTTCATGATTTTCGGACTTCGTTTGCTTTTTATAGAATTTAAAAACAACTCGACCGCAAGTTCGTGGTCATGTTTCGGGAACAAGATGTTCGAAATTGGTGGTCTGGTCCTGTATACGGCCTCACATTATAGTAAATAACATGAATATCATTTTTCCATTCATTTTTTCATTATTCGAATGACTAGCAGTTATAATTTGAATTATCCAAGAAAATTCAATTAAATGAAATAAATTAAAGAAATATAGAAAAAGTCTGAGAAATATGGCACATTGGAACATGGAGCACTGTGTATTGTATGAGGACCGCAGTAAAAAGTTTGAGGTCAAAATGAAAAAAATGGTTTGCCGAGTGTCAAAAATGACACTCTAAGAATCAGTTTTTGCCGAAAGTGCCAAGACAAATGCACTCGCAAAAAGAATTTTAAATTTTTTTTAAAAACCCTCTTTGCCGAAAGTGCCAGCCGGGTGGCACTCGCAAAGAATTGTGGATTAAAAACCTTTGCCGAGTGCCGATCGGGGCACTCAAAAGGGGATTTAACCTCACTGGCCAGGCCGGCCCACACACACACACACACACACACACACACCAGCCACCAGGCCCAGCACAAGCCCCTGCCAGCGCCCCCAAAGCCTCCCACCAAGGCCAGCTGCCGGAGGAGGAGGAGAGAAAGAGAGGAGGAGGAGGATTTTTCCATATCCCTAGCTATCCAGGTGTGTGTGCTCCTGTCACCAACCCTTTGTTTGTTTTGTATGAGCATTCAATTTCTTGTTGTGCAAAACTTGGGGTGGTCGAAGTGATTGATTACTTACTCTAGAAAACTGAAAATAATCGAGTAGTCTAAAAATTGCTAAAGTTCGAACAATAACGGACCGTTTTCATCCCTAGTTAACTTACACAAAATTTCATCTATTCTATTAATAATTTAATAACTTGCAGGTGTAGGTACTTGTTACCCCACGGTTATATATATATATATATATATATATATATATATATATATATATATATATATAGATAGACAATTTGTTGTGGACGGGTATTAATTTACTCCATCTGGGTGCTGCCATCCCTGACCACAGATGCACTGAAGGTTATGGTGCTCACTAATAAAAGGGGTAGTGGAGGAGGGAGGGAACTTATATCAGAGCCGAAATGTTGTTGCAGCAATAGGTGTAAAAATAAAGTTGTTTGGTAATAAGTTTTGGTTGGGAGTACAGTACGTATATGTAGTGACCCTATTTCTGTCAAGCTTTCGTGGGTTGTTATATGAGTAAACTTTTCTTTTAATTTTGCTACATGGCATTATATATGAGTAAACCGACACGGTCAAAATTGTCCTCGCAACCATAACCAGTGTAGTTTTATTTTTAAAATTGATAAGCAATGCAATCGATCAAGTAATGTAAATGAGAGGCTTGGGAGTAGTAAACTACACTCCTCTCCTCATCAGGCTCGTAGATCACGGGTCTTGTGCAGAGCCGGTCGGTGGCATCTCTCTTCTCTCCTCCATAATGTATGCCTGTCCTTTTGACTGATTCCAAATTTCCAATCCTCGGACGCCTACCTGTGGCCCCCGCACACTTGTAATTTTCCCCTAGCCTTCCCTGACTACTACGTGCCTCCGCTTTTGTCTACAGTTGACACACACTACGCAAGCCACGCTCACATAGAAAAGCGAATAAAAAGGCCCCCAACAGGCTGAAAAGCAAAACCCCCGCAATGTTTTAATATACTATCCCAGTAACCCCAAGTTCATGGTTCACATATCTACAAGAGAATTATACAATATTTTAATT
The DNA here is from genome assembly GCA_904845875.1 of Miscanthus lutarioriparius. Classification (NCBI taxonomy): domain Eukaryota; kingdom Viridiplantae; phylum Streptophyta; class Magnoliopsida; order Poales; family Poaceae; genus Miscanthus; species Miscanthus lutarioriparius. The sequence goes on along the minus strand of CAJGYO010000005.1, from coordinate 92,055,353 downwards.
TACTATCCCAGTAACCCCAATGTTACATAGAAAAGCCTATACATACAATTGAAATGAAATAGAACGCACTCTAAGTCTAGAACCTAATTAAATCAGTTTTGCATGCCTAATTTAATGGTTGATCGCCTCCTGCTCTTAGCTCTATTTAGGGCTTATTTGCTTATAGTGTCGTAAAGAGGAAAAGACGACGTACTTACGAGAATTGGAGATGTAGCCTAGTTGAGTGTGCTGTTGTATGTAGTGCCTCTCGCCGCCAATATATAGCCGGTTCCGCCATCCTGATGGTTGAATTGGTCACGATCGCAGCTCGCAGAAAAGATGGTGGGCGGTGGGAGGAGGAGGAGCAGCCGCAGGAGGGAGCCGTCGCCTGCCGCCCCGTCGCGTGAGGAGGAGGAGGAGGAGCAGGTGCGCCAGGAGGACGACGAGGAGGAGGCGGTGGTAGGGGGTTCCGCTTCCTCTAGTTCATTGAGCGTCTACTTGCGAGGTCCCGCGAACCTCCCTCAGCGACCGATACCTCGTGAGAGACGCCTCACGATTCAACCCGAGGGGGAAAAGTAAGTAACTTTAGATGTTATCACTACTTTATATGATATGTTGAAAATCAAAATAGAAACTAATATTTTTTCTTAATCACTTGGGCAGGAACTAGACGATTGTGGCGAGTGGAGGTGGTCACACACGCCAGGTCAATGGCATCCTCGATCTTCTGTGCAAGGAGCACTTCCCTGGCCTGGTTGAGTACGCCGGAGTGACGGGGCCGGCCTACTCGTTTGACCACTACGCCGCCGCCCCCGATGCTGCAGATCGGGCCCCAAGGGTATTCAACAATAAGACGGAGCGGGTGAAGCAAGAGCTGTGGGTAAGTCCTCCTCGCACTACATTGCTCAATACATTGCATTCATTGGACATTCTTGAAATAATGAATGGATACATCGTGTTTGTATGCAGGATTTCTTTAGATGCCAAGACGGACATGAGGCCAGGGCGGATGCGGTGGCTACCAAATGCTGCAAAAAACTCGTCGTGGACATGCATTACGAGGTGCGCATCCAGGCCGTCGTAACTTACTACGGGACTGTCCTTGAAATGAAGGTCACCAAAAGGGACGCAAGGAGCATGACGCTGACCCGGGACCAGTACCTGCAGGTAAATACAGAACATTAATACTGATTCCTTTTGAGATTAAGTAGGCTTAATTTTATCTTCTGATATGTCATGTACTTGATGGCATGTAGATGATTCCTTATTGGTGCGCCACGCATCCCCAGTGCTGGGAACAGATGGTGGACAAGTGGTGCTCACGCGAGTGGGAGGAGACGCACAACTTGTGCTGGGAGCGGCGTTTGATGATGCTAGGTGTAGCACACCATCAAGGCAGCCGCAGCCTTAGCGGATACGCAAAAACATGGGTACGCGAATTCATTTATTTATTCTAACGCTCAATTCTGCATGATTTCTAATCATCTTGCCGTTTTTCTCGCAGTTGGCGTCACATGGTGGCCGGCCTTGCTCCATCTTCAAGGCATTTGCTATGGCCCACAAGGGCAAGGCGACGTCCGACGTCGACTACAACCCGGAGGACGGGCCCGAGGCGTACAACAATGCGACCATCCACAACCGCCTCAGTGAGTACACATCGATGGCAAGGGAGGTCCATGGGCCACAGTACGATCCGAGCACCGAGGACCTTGATGGAGAAGTCGTCATGAGGATGGGAGGAGGCAAGAAGCATGGGCGGTACTGGATTGGCGACGGCGCAATCGACTCGGCCGCTACTCCCAGTCTCTCCCAGATTCGAGCAAGCAGCACGAGCAGGAGCCCGGCCATACGACCTCGGCAGGACACTTCACACCACCGGGTGGAGGCACTCGAGGTTATTCCTGGTTTATTCGTCGTTCATTAGTTTTTCATACCTTTCCTTTGTATTATTGTAACATTGGGGTGAATATATTGTAGGCCTAGCTGGAACAAGAGAGGAGGATACGGGAGCAGATGCAGGCGAAGATGGAGAGGGCGGAGTCTGAGCGGGCCGAGCGGGAGGCCGAGCAGCAGAGGATGGCGGAGATTCTTCAGTACATGCAAAGTCTTGGCGCCGCTACGGGTGTACTTCCGCCACCTTCGCTATTCGCTCCACCTCCACCTCCACCTCAAAATTCTACTCCTGTGAGTATAAATATTTTAGTTTGTATGTTCATGCTTACGGTCAAACCTAGTGGAGTATGAAAGTTTTACTCATGTATGGTATATATTTATCTTTTCCTTTGTGCAGAATCAATCGGCGGCATCGAACGATCCTCATGCTTCAGCGAATCCTTCACCAAATCAGTGATGATACTTGTGGTTGTTAATGGTACTTCTATTTGCAATTGTGGTTGAAGATGATGGAGCACTTGGATTACTTGTGAACTTATTTGTGATATATTGTGAGACATGTGACGTTTGTGATATATATGTGACGTTTGTGATATATATGTGGTGTTGGTGATATATATGTGTTGTTGATGATATATATGTGATGTTGGTTATATATATCTTCTGTTTGTTTGGATGGAATGTAAAAACAAATAAAAAGACTGTTTTCAAATACTTTGCCGAAAGTGCAATTGCCATGACACTAGGCAAAGTGACGACTGGGAACATGTTTTGCCGAGTGCACGCACCATTGCACTCGGCAAACATCACAGATTTGCCGAGTGCCACGGGTCGCACTCGCAAAGGTCTCATGTTTGCCGAGTGTCTCTTGCCGGGTGGCACTTGGCACAAGGCCACCTTTGCCGAAAGTGTTTGAGTCAACGACGCTTCGCAAAAGAGGCGACCTTTTGCTGAGTGTTTGACCTTGACACTCGGCAAAGCCGCCACACGGTGGCACTCACGTCATTTATTTACTTTTCTTTGCCGAGTGTCGATTAGCACTCGGCAAAGGCTTTGCCGAGTGCCCGATAGTGCGCTTCGCAAAGAGGTCTTTGCCGATCAACTGCTTACCGAGTGCCCTTGTCGAAGTGTAACCTTTGCCGAAAGTGTATATCGGTTTTGCCGAAAGTGCCCGAGGCACTCGCAAAGAAGCCGCCTCCTAGTGTGTATACCTGATGTCCTCATCATCATTATATTTATTTTACTTTACTGTTGTATGGTCAGCCGCTATATCCTAATAAGCAGGTCAAACTGTGAGTTGGTGAATAAGGCTTGCCCTTAGCACACTATGCCTAGCCCGTTCCCGCAAATTTTTGGCCCAAAAATTATCATTCCACATATTACATATAAGTCATCATATAATAAAGTTTATAATAGTTCATAAAGCCATCATTCGTTATTATTTTCAAGAAGCAGCACCCTCATCAGTCTCATGGTCACTTAAACCATCTGTGTATCTTGAGTGGGTGTCATAGTGGGCTAGGGTTATTTGCCCATAGTGGGCTAGGGTTATTTCATGCATACCATACCATGCTATTGCAGCCGCTACTTAGAATTACAGAGTGCTATAGCGGCCCACTACTCAAATAGTGGCCGCTAAATTCCAGTTTACTAAATCTAGTCTGCTACGTCATAGCGGTAGAGCTAGAAGACCAACTACCACTGTAGCCGCCGCTACGATCGCTATTTATTAGTACCATGTCCATTCGCACGGACCCATGGTCTGCCAAAATACATCGCCGGGCACCGAGGCCTAAAGTTTAGGTGACTAAAGTTTAATTGAGTATATCCAAACATGCCCTAATCTAGATGATGGTGGGTGCTTGGCCACGGCCATTTCCTAGGGTGCAGCCAGCCATGGTCTGTGACAGCCTGCCGTACTAGCTAGCACCGGGAGGATGCCCGGTGTATGAAAATTAGGGAGCGTTTAGTTTCTCCTCCTAAATTTTAGTCGCTGTCTCATCGGTTGTTTGGGCACATGCATGGAGTATTAAATATAGACTAATTATAAAACTAATTGCACAGCTTGCGATTAATTTACAAGACGAATCTTTTAAGCCTAATTAGTCCATGATTTGATAATGTAGTGCTACAAGAAAACATGTGCCGATGATGATTAATTAGGCTTAATAAATTGCCTTGTGGAGTACCGACGGATTCTGTAATTTATTTTTTTATTAATACCCGAATACCCCATGTGACACCCTCACATGACACCTCCTAATTTTTAGTCACCGAATCCAAACAGCCCTTTAGTCCTAGCCGGCTGCACTAGGGATTAGGCTGGTCGGTTCCGCTTCTCGCTCGCCAGGTCGCGTCATGCGACCTGCAGCGCTTGCACGGGAAGAGAGAGCGCTGGAGGGCAGCGCTCAGGAGTCATCGGGAGGAAAAAGGCATGGGAGAGGTCAATGCGCGCACGGCAGCGGGAGAAACGGGCAAACGGGGACTTGGTGAGCCATCGGCGCTGGCCATGTATGACGAGCGAGATCATGGCTATTTTTAGGGTGCGTTTGGTGACGCCTCAGCGGCTCTCTCTCGCTTACGCTTGCACTGTTTGGTCCTGTGCGTAACTGTGCGCTGCCTTTAAAGGCTCCGCTCTGCCTGCCACTAGACACGAGCCCGAGGAACTGGGTTTTTGGTGCTCCAGCCGGCTCCGTCACAGTGCAGCTATAGTGAAGGAGACGGCGCCGGTCGGAGCCCCTCCAAACACAGCCTTAGAAGAGCAGATGGACAGTCAGTTGTATGACGCGCGAGATCATGGCTATTTTTAGAAAGGCACGGGATAGCAAGTCTTTTGGGGAATCATGGCTGTCGCTTGTGTTGCTGTTTTCCCCCCGTTGGTGAGCAAGTGTTAAAAGGAGAGCTTGTGTTGCTGTTTTCCCCGTTGGTGAGCAAGTGTTAAAAGGAGAGACCGTGTTGTTTGGTTGCAGCACTGTAACGCAAATGTAAACAAATTAAAGCTGCCGATGTTGCCGCCACACATACCATTGTTTCCATTTACGTTACTGAGAAACGAACCAAACAGCACGTGAGATGGGAGAGGAGGCTATGAATATTATTGTACAACTCTGAACCTCGCACTACTACAGGAAAAGTACTGTAGGGGTGGCTGGCAATGGTTTGCAGAGGCGGCTCGGCCAACCGCCTCTATCATACCGTCCCTACATTGTAGGGGTGATTCTCAAGTCGCCCCTACAAATCTTATTTGTAGGGGCGGCTGTTAACTTGAGCCGCCCCTACAAATAGGATTTGTAGAGGTGGCTTATATTACCAGCCGTCCCTATTAAGTTTTTTTGTAGGAGCGACTTGAGTTACCAACTGCCCCTATAACCTATTTTCCCGCAAAAAAAATCAAATTCAAATTGACTATTTCAAATGTGACTATATAATTCATATAATTGAAAACATTATATTCACAAGTCACAAACTGACATAATGCATATATTCAGATCCACGTTGTCCACAAAACGACATAATGCATATATTCAAAGTCCACAAACAACAATTCAAAACATATAATTCATCACAAGTCCAGTGCACAGAGTAGTCCGACGACGACATTACATACACATGATTCTCAAATCCAGTCCACAAAGTTCTATAACATTACATACACATTATTTTCAACGACCTATGCTTAGTCTTTCCCACTCATGAAGAGCCTGGTACCGATGTTCATGTCCTAATAGAGACTCTGGTTCATGGTACAAACCTCTGACGTGTACAATCTAGTCCATTATGAAGTTGCAAAGGTCTCCAACGAGCTCTAGGAGGTTATCAGGGTTGAGTGGTGTCGCTCTAGTTCCTTTTTCATCAGGCCACTATAAGAAAACAATGTTAGATTTATAATTTCATAATATATGTCAGGCCCCTGCGAGTGAAGTAGTTCTAACTTGCCTTGCAGGGGTGTCACATGTACGCATCGGTGTTACTTATGGTAGTGCATACGTAATATCCATAGTGTACACTCCTAGACTCTTGCTTATGGCACTGTTCGCATATGAAATTGTTAAGTAATGCTTGTGTCAGCAACATAATGGAAATACTAAAGTTACAATTACTGGCCACTTCGTTTTGACGTATAGGTTACCCGGCCTATAGTCATGCACGCCCGAGAGTGTTAACGTAGTACCTTGTATACGCTGTTCAATGAATTTACAAGATGCAAGTTGTTAGTATCCAAAAGTCAACGCTACGATTATATATACAAATATATAAGGTAACGAGGATGGTTGAAATGTGCATGTCTTGAGAATGCTTATGAAGTCTTTGTATCTCCTCTCGTCCAAATCCAATGGATCCATGACCCACGCCATGCCTAGCTTGAGATCGACGCCTATACAAATTCAGTGGTTGCTGCACGATCAGAATAGTTAGTGATCCTTCCTCGGTCCTATTGCTGTTCGTCACCTCGATCCCAAATTCTTCCCTCAACCTCAATCCCCACCACCGCTGCATACATAAACCAGCTTGGGGCTGCAGCTTATGATCTCCAGAGATTCAAGTGTAGCAAGATCAACGTACGTGGCATTCTGGAAGGCCTTTCAGTTATGTGGAATTCAGGATCCTAAGACTCCGCAGGGTACGTAGAGAAGGACCGGGTGGCTGAACATGCAGCCTTTCACAGTATTCAGTCTCACTCATTAGGTCCTCAATGCGCTCATCTGCACACAAACTCACAGTGGCAACATCTATATCCATCAGTGCTAGTAGTAGGAACTTTATTTATTTGGTCATCTGAGGACTCAGCATGTAGGAATCCAACTATGTGACATATATTAATTAATGGTAGTGCTAGTGCCGGACGCCCACGCTGCACACTCCGCTTTCAGCGCTCACGCAGGGCCCGCGCCGCCCGAGCGACAAGAGGGAAGGGGCGCGCGCCTCGATTCGGAAGGATCCGCCACGGCGTTGTATGGATGCCCTACCGACGCTGGGAGAGACGATGCAATGTAAGGTGGGAGGAGATGCAATACACGATCTACTTTTGAAATATCCAACTACAACAGATTTGCAACATACATCTGAAGACAGCTTTGAAACACTTGAAACATGTTTATGAAACACTTGAAAAAAAACACCTGAAAACACTTTAAAACCATTGCAACCATGCGCAACATTCAAATAAAACATATGCAACATATGTGTGAAACGTATGCAACATCCAGATAAACACACTTGCAACATGCGTCCAGAAAATACAGATGACTGAAACACTCAAAACATACGCTTGCAACATGCCTCTGGAACAATTGCAACATATGAAACATGTGCAACATTCCCCTATCTACTTTTGCAACATCCATATGCAACATACATCTGAAACACCAGAAACACTTAAAACATGCATATGCAACATAGGGGAGGAGGAAGCGATGGCGACGGTGCGTGCGGGAGTGAGCGGTTTGAGGCGTCCATCCAACTAGGGATTTTTTTTGTTTGGGGCTGCTCCTGGAGAGCCATGTCCGGACGTAGAGTCACGGACGGGCATCCTGATATGAGTATTATCGATTAATTAAACAATCATCAAAGACATGCTCCTCACATCACAATAGAGCCTCGAATAAGGCTCATTATTATTCAAAACACACATGACCATCACCATAGACATATCATACATCTCCTGACTGCGACACCCATGCACATGATGAGATGAAACATACACACCTCACACCTATCATAGACAAGACCACAAGCTAGTCCACTGTATATCCCTGCTTACTTGCTCGCCTTCTCCTCATCGGGAGCTTTGCCGTGGTCGGCGGTGTCAGGTGAGGCGGCACCGCCGATGACAGTGACATCAAGGGCAACGGACTCGCCGTCGTCCCCAGTGGCCGCAGTGAATTCCACGAGTTGGCCCACCGACACTTTGCCAAAGCCCTCTCGGTCTTGACGTCCGAGAGGCGTGCCAGGTAGCCCTTGGCCTCGTTGTTCTGTATCACGATCCCGATCATCCCAAACCCATCTGGCTCGTTGAGGGACGTCACCGTCCCCTGCACCTTCGTCTGAGCCGCCGTATCGGACGCCAAAGACACCACGAATGTGATGATGGTGAAAAGAGTAGATGGTGTGATGCTAAGCTGCATACATATATAGGCACCGGGGTCGTGCCAGACCATTATATAGAGGCTGGAGGAGGCGAGGCGCAAATGGTTACTGTGAGACGAGACGACGAGGGATCGGAGCTAGATCGATTTGAGTTCTGAGGTCACGTGGTGCTCGTGGCATTACTCAGTCACGGGCCGAACCTTCTAACTGGCAATAATAGACGGATGAGGAGCATGTGGTCGCGTCCTTGCATTTGGTCCAGACCCCACTGTGGCGAGGACTCCGGTGTGACTATGTTGGTGTAAGGTGACAGGTGTTATATATATGTCACACTCGCTTGCGGCGGCGTGCGGCTTCGCGCCGTGGCGTAAAAGCATCCGCCACCCTGCTCGACTCGTCGACGTACGGGAACGCGCCGTGCGCTCGCACGCTAACAACTTTTCTCTGCCTGCCAGGTCCCAGCGCGCCGGAGCCCGTCCATGGCCGCCCGTGGCCAGACCGGCCTCACGTACTTTCGACGTTCCTGAGTGTGTATATCCCGGCCAAGCGGCCAGCGGCAGCCCGACTCGTTTCGTCTCGCGCGTAAGCACTGTCCGACGACAACGAAACAGGGATATCGGTGCATGCACAACCGTACCTATGTTGACCTTTGTTTTTCTGGGATGAGCACGGGACAGGACGACTGCCAGTAAAAATCAGCGAGCTCCAGAGTTGAGAGTGCAGAGCTATGAGAGGAAACTACTGCCAGCTTCTCCCCGTATGTAAGCTGGCAGTACCGCAGTAGTGGAGCTCCAATTCTTCCATACCGGCATGGGATCTTTGATAGCTTCTGAGAATTCCATCATCTACCCAAACTGACATCAATTTCACATCATTGTTCCCAATTCCGTTTGCTTCTACTGTCTGTAGTCTGTACGAGGAATTCCTAGTGCACAAGGAATTACAGGTGTAACAAATTTCAGCTGTAGAAAGTAGAAACGTTACTAAGTTGCCAAATAGGGCCTTATGACTTATGAGACATGGCATATCTTGAGCCAATCTCTGCCTGTATCTTTTGTGCATCTCTCGTTCAGATCAGGGCTGCACCTGGTGACGGTCAGCTCTCCAGTGCAGTCAAGCACTGCAAACCTTTGGGCAGTGAAACCAGCTTGGGACAGCAGCGTATCTCCAGAGATTCAAGCGTCGCAAGGTCACCGAGCCATTCTGGAAGGGCTTTCAGTTCCCTGCAATTTAGTGCCCAGATAACCGTCTATCTCAAAAAAATTCGAGGTTTTCAGGTGGCATGAGGACTTCAAGAAATGCTTCAGCACTTGTCAGTTCTTCAATGGACCAAGACCTCGTCCATGACAAGGTCAAGCAGCTTAATTTTTTCTTCTTCCTTAAGTTTGCTCTCATGGCATCAGTTGGCGGATCCTTCATAGGTGACTGGCATTCAATCCTCAGCTGACCAGTTAAAACATTAAGGTGCTCTAGCTCTGCAACACTGCTGTTTTTGTCACCTACGGTAAGTAGGGACAATGTTTCAAGTTTTGTCCATTGCCCGAATCCATGAGGCAGTCTCTCCAAAGCTGAGCATTGGTCATTTCTCAGGTGGTTTAGATTGCTGACGCTTATTATGACATCAGGCAACTTTGTCAGCTGTTCGCATCCAACAAGGTTCAAACCGTCCAACATCACAATGTTGGATATAGTCAGGCAACCTGGAAAGACTCCAGCATTGGAACAAGATCAGGATCTTCAAATTACGAAGATTGCCGATTGATTCAGGCAATTCCTCCTGACCAATATTCCAGGAGAGATCCCACGTCTGCAAGTTTGGTAGATGGGGGGTTGATATAGGAAGTGATAAACCGCTTGAATGATGCCACAAAGTAAGAACGGGAATGCTGTGGGTAGGACGTCCGTTTCGTCCGGAAGAGTGCTGGTGGGCCTCGACGTTTGCTCAAACGGCCCAACACTGCCATTTGCCACGTCTCGCCTTGCTCATCAAAATAAAAAATCTCCGCTCTCAGATTTGACATTGATGATTGTGGATCCATTCTCTTAAGCTCGGTGAAGTCTCCATCCTATCTATGGCTCAAGACTACTTATCCATGAATACATAGATTTAAGGTCCTAATGGCTAGAGGGGGGTGAATAGCCTATTAAAAAATTCTACAACAACACTTAACAAATCAGTTAGACAAATAAGACGCGAAGCGAGAGTTGCGCTAGCCTACTAAAAATACAAGCCACCTACCATAATTCTAGTTCCTATATTCTTTATCCACACAATTGTTATGTCACTACACTAAGTTAGTGTGCTCTCAAAAGACTAACTAAAGAGCCACACTAACCAAACTAACAGGCTCTCATAACTAGCTACACTAAAGAGCTTGACAACTAGTTTGTGTTAATGTAAAGAGAGAAAGAGCAAGATGGTTATACCACTAAGTCGAGGAATGAATCAATCAATTACAAGAATGAATACCAATAAAGACTAATCATCTCGGAATCAAATGATGACACAATGATTTTTTACCGAGGTTCACTTGCTTGCTGGCAAGCTAGTCCTCGTTGTGGCGATTCACTCACTTGGAGGTTCACGCGTTAATTGGCATCACACGCCAAACCCTCAATAGGGTGCCGCACAACCAACACAAGATGAGGATCACACAAGCCACGAGCAATTTACTAGAGTACCTTTTAGCTCTCCGCTGGGGAAAGGTCAAGAACCCCTCACAATCACCACGATCGGAGCCGGAGACAGTCACCAACTTTCGCTCGACGATCTTCGTTGCTCCAAGCCGTCTAGGTGGCGGCAACCACCAAGAGTAACAAGCGAATCCTGTAGCGAAACACGAACATCAAGTGTCTCTAGATGCAAACACTCAAGCAATGCACTTGGATTCACTCCCAATCCCACAAAGATGATGAATCAATGATGAAGATGAGTGGGAGGGCTTTGACTAAGCTTACAAGGTTGCTATGTCAATGCAAATGGCCAAGAGAGTGAGCTAGAGCCGGCCACACACCTTTAAATAGAGCCCCCAACGACATAGAGCCGTTGGCTCCTCTGTCCAGCGAAACACGGGCTGACCGGACGCGCCGGTCAGGTTGACCGAACGCTGGACTCCTGTGTCCGGTCGCCTAATGCTCGCCACGAGTCATTAGCTTCAAATGTTGAACACCTGATTTCAACGGCTAATTTGCTTCGCGCCACATGTTAAGTTGCGACCAAACGCGCTGCTCAAAGTGACCAGACGCTCCATCACTGGAGTCCGGTCGTTTCCAGTAAGGTTTCAGAGACGGTTTTTCACGACCGGACGCGTTTGGTGGCTCATGACCGGACCCAGGCCAGCGTCCGGTCAACACAACCTCTCTCTGTTGCTTGCGTCAGCGTACGTCACTAGGTGGCCGGACGCACCCCCTACGTGTCCGGTCCCTCTTTCTCTTCAGCGTCCGATAAAGGGTCCGAGGGCGGCCTTCACTACGTGCCACTGACCGGACGCGGGGTCAGAGTTCGGTCACTGCCCAAGGCAGAGTCCGGTCAATATGAAATAGCTCCTTTTGACCCGAAACTTCACCACCCTTGATCAAATGTGCCAACAACCAAGTGTAACACTTCGTGCATGTGTGTTAGCATATTTTCACAAATATTTTTAAGGGTGTTAGCACTCCACTAGATCCTAAATGCATATGCAATGAGTTAGAGCATCTAGTGGCACTTTGATAACTGCATTTCGATACGAGTTTCACCCCTATTAATAGTATGGCTATCGATCCTAAATGTGATCACACTCGCTAAGTGTCTCGATCACTTAAACCGAAAAGCTCCTATCAATTTCACCTTTGCCTTGAGCTTTTTGTTTTTCTCTTTCTTCTTTTCCAAGTCCAAGCACTTGATCATCACCATGGCATCACCATCATCATGTCATGATCTTTATTTGCTTTACCACTTGGAGTAGTGCTACCTATCTCATAATCACTTTGATAAACTAGGTTAGCACTTAGGGTTTCATCAATTCACCAAAACCAAACTTGAGCTTTCAATCTCCTCCTTTTTGGTAATTGATGACAACCCTTACACAAAGATATGAATTGAAATTTAATTGAATCCATGTTGTTTGCCCAAGCATATTTACCATGTGTAAAAGGATATGGACAAGTTTTATGAACCCCAAATGGTAGCAATTGCTCCCCCTACATATGTGCTAAGAGTTTGGATTGTAGCTTGCACATATGCTTAGATAGGAAATATAGAAGACAATGTCTACCAAATGATGCTAAGGTATAAAAGATGGACCTTTGAAGCGTGATACAAATCGGAGTGCACCAATATACCATCCTGAGCACCATTAGTAACTAGACATATACAAAAACTAGAATACCCCATGAGATCAACTTAGAAGCAAGGGTCTAGTTTCCATAAAATGAACATAAGTCTAGTTTCTTAACCTTTGCATGCTAGTTTTTCATTTCATCATTCAAACCTACAACTAGCATACACCACACATGCATAGATATTGAAATTTAAAACTTGTGCCATGCAAGCAATATATGAAATGCACATTCAAATGCACCATATAAGTTCATTAGCTTGCTCCCCCTACTTGTATGCTTAAAATTTTAATTTATCCATATCTCTCCCCCTAATGTCAAATTCTCCCCCTATCACTTACATCTTTGTTTCTCTCCCCCTTGTTGTCTTTTCACTATCTTTGTACATTATTTCTCCCCCTTTGTCATCAATGACCACAAATATTCAAAATGTAGATAGGTTGAGATTATTAAAGTCAATCAATTGGGTCAGGATCATTTTCCTAAATTTGGTTCAATCTAGAATACTTACCAAATATATTTAACTCGGTTTGATCCAATGACAAGCTTCTTCACACCTCCAAATAAGGGTTATCTTGTACCATGTTGAGTTAAACACTTATAGCTTATTTTCTAGATCAAACACTAGGTTTACAAGCCCACAAACATGTCATATGCTACCACTAGACCAAATTAAGCATAGAAGCAATAGTGATACCGCATAAACATCAAAATAATTTAATTTTCATGAATGAGGCTATTAAATGTGAAAGATGACTAGATGCACTAAACATGTCCTTAGTAAGGATGTATGCCACGCCAATCAACTTTTATCTTGGATTGCTTGAAGGAGGGCATGTCATATAAGTGGGGGGTGCATCATCACATATTTGAGAAATCTAATATGTTCACTCATTCCTTAGCTTGCAAAACCTTTTCTCATCTAATGGCTTGGTAAATATATCGACAAGTTGATCTTCGGTGCCTACACTCTCAATGTAAATGTCCCCTTTTTGTTGGTGTTCCCTTATAAAATGGTGGCAGACATCAATGTGCTTTGTTCTTGCATGTTAAACCGGATTATTGGTTAACTTGATTGCACTCTCATTGTCACATAGCAATGGCACTTTCTTGAACTGATTCCAAAGTCATTCAAGGTGGCCTTCATCCAAAGTATTTGTGCACAACAACTACCGGCGAATATGTATTCAGCTTCGGTGGTTGATAATGCAACACTATTTTGCTTCTTTGATGACCATGAAACCAGTGATCTTCCCAACAATTGACATGTGTCCGAGGTGCTCTTCCTTTCAACCTTGTATCCTGCATAATCTGAGTCAGAGTAACCAACTAGTTCAAACTTTGCTCCTTTGGGATACTATTGGCGCAAAAACATGTCAATGCGCTTGGCACACAGCAAGCCGGAAGGATCTGCTTGATGGAGCAAGGCTGGAGATCTGCTTGGCTTCAACGCAGGACCAGTCGACCCTGTGAATTCCTCCTGAGGGCGTGCCAGTCAATTTGACCTGCAATTGACAAGGAGAGAAAGTTTATCAGTAATTTAAGGTGGAACATGCTGGTATTAACTAAACAGTTCCAAGCATGCCGCTTCGAGAGTAGCCAGTGTTAGCCTACCGGCACGGAGATATCCGACCACTCACTAGTGCTGCCGAGCATTCACTAGTGATGCCGACCATGAACTATCGTTGTCCTACCTCTAGTCATAGTGTGTGGTCTGATAACGTTAGTCGTGGTCAGCAACGCTGGTGAGTGGTCGACTCACTTATGCTGGTGATCCAGTGGGCTAACAGCCAGATGAAAAAATTGATCGAATAGCCGATATGAGAAGAAAATTGGCTGTTAAGGACTGTAACACTCGCGGGTTGTGATTGATTTTATAATGACGACTGCGATGTACCCGGTTTTAATGATTCTTTCCCATAAGCTATTAACATCACTGGCTAAATCAGATTCGATCAATATGTAGTGTAGAGCCAATGAATTTAGTAGAAAAAATAGGATATGCCACGCACACAATTGACTATTTGATATAGATAGATCCATGAACCGTCTAGGTCTAATCCATTACCGTCAACAGTGAGGTTCGACCGGATCGATGCAACTATGATCATGATGATAGTCTAGAACCAGAAAACCCATAGAACCGACCATACTTCAACAGGTTCATGAAAGCGTGTCATATCTGTGAAAGCGCAAGCGAATTGGCTAAAATAACCGATTCAGGTAGAAAAAGGACCATAGCATGTGAACAATCGACTATTCAATACGAACAGACCTATCAACTCCTCAAATCTAACATATCATCTTTAACAGTGGGGTTCGACCGGATCGATGATAGCCATAATAAAGATAACAAATTAAATCTTTAAAGAAAACAGATCTACCCATATTTAACAGGATCATGAAAACACACTATGAGCGTTAAAGTGCAGGTGATCGGCTATTTAGCCGATGCAGGCATAGCAAACAACCAAAGTCATATCTGGTTGAAAGCAAGTCTACCAACTAGCATCCTTTGATCTAGAGTGCCATCAGTGGGGATCGACCGGATTGTTATAGCCATAATAGCGATCTATAGACCATATTTAACCAGTCCGTAAACCTCCTCAAGATCAGACATGCCTTAACCACATACTATGCACGATCAAGATCGAATTAGGGCAACCGATGAAACATAATCCGTCGTTTAAGATAAGAATCATCACAATGTGGCAAATAAACGAGGGACTAAAAGGATATGATGCCAATCTAGTTTGATCTTGATCGGGCAGGTTGATGACAATAAGAACATCAGCAAGATCGGTAACTTAATGAATCTACCCGAAGGATGCCACCCTTAGGTAGAGCCGATAACTTGACCTTAATCTAATTCGAGCAGTGGAGGTCGAACTTAACCGATGCAGCCGTACTTGAACTAGATAAAGATCGATAACTAGCTTATACTAGAGTTCATAGTGGAGGTCGAACTTAACTGATGCAGCCTTACAAACCAAAGTATAAGCCATGACAGTACTTACAGATAAGCCGAAGGTCGGCTGGACCGATGCAGCCCTACTTGTTGAAGAACACACCGAGATCTACACTACTCCTACTCCTAAGGGTTGGCACGGGGCCAAAAAAAGTAATTGGTATTGATTGATTGGATGTCCTTTTACAATAGCCGGGGTCCAATATTTATACCCGGAACCTAGGCATGAATCCTACTCAAGTATGACTCATTACAATCTTCGGTATAAGAGAAAACATTCATAATTTAAGATAACTTGGACCCTATTCTTTTCCTTTTTGTAGAGTCCGACATGTCTTTCCCGACGCCAACCGTAGCTCATTGACGTTATCTGCTGATATTGCCCGGAGAAAGCCGATCCCAGTGCCGCATCCGAATTAGGTGATGTCGATCCTTATGCAATCGATTTCTTGATGACACAATCTTAGAAGCTTTGAGTTTCTGCGTCCTTCTTCCTAAATTTTGGTGTAAACACATGCCCCCCAATTTTGAGATAAAAGTAATTTTATTCCAAAATTACCACGTCTGTACTCCGATGGGTCCGTATTCACGGGTAGAGAATCTTGATCTGGGGCCTACTGTCCATCATCACCCTTGCCTGCTTGTGAACCCATACTTCAAAACATTATGAGAGCATTATTGCTTCCATGGGCGCTTGGATTCATCCTTCCAGCTGGCTATAAATGCCCATCCGATTTCTGGAGAGAGCAACTCAACAACTCAGTTATGTTTATCTTATGCTTGCCTCCTCGAGTGCCTTTGGCTCTGCCAAACCCTCCATGGCCTAATTTCTTGCTATAAGGGTCTTGAGTGGTTAAAAGAATTCTTGTGCATAGGGTGATTGTGTTGCTCATTTTAGTGCCTTGTTGAGCAAGAGGATCAGCTGCTGCGATTAGAAGAATTCTTGTGACATCACCTGAGTTTTCTCATCATGATCGCAGAGATGTCCTAGTGTTCGCAAAGGTTAAAATGTGTGGACACCTTTCCCTTGTTTACTCTATCAAATGCTTATCAGGGAAACCACAGACTTCTTTCTCATTGTTTCCCAGCCACCTAAGAAATCGGTTGGACATGTGGGCATCTTTTCAGCAGGTGACCTTTTCTCTTTCCTGATGCCGCTTCTATACGCGGGCCGATGTGACTCGATTCATGATGACTTTTAGCCTTGTAGGGATCCGGACTCCCTTCAATCCAAAGAAGTCTTAGTGGATTGATTGTCTGTTAATGTAAACCCTTCGTATCAATCCCACGGTATCTTGTAATCATGGGAAGCAATAAGTTCTAATCCGTTGTTTCTTCATGATCCGTCCCCTGAACTCCTAGAGTGTCGATCCGTTTCCATGACTGACTTTAATTCCATAACCCCGGCAAAGCCTATCTTCCCACCTTCTGGGCTATATATACGGGCCATGGCTGTGGATCAAAAGAAACAATCTACTTCGTCCCAAACGTTCTGTGTCTTTGGTGCGATTTGCTTTTCGATAGGCTCGAAGGCATGGAGAACGGCAAGAGGTCTGCTAAAGAGGCCTTTGACGGGTCTGTGTCACCACGCCAGCATCTTCGTCATCAGGAGGATACAACCCGTGAGGTTGGCCTGATCGATGCAACCCTGCTTGTTGAAGAACTCGCCGAGATCTACACTACTCCTACTCCTAAGGGTTGACATGGGGCTGAAAAAAGTAATTGGTATTGATTGATTGGATGTCCTTTTATAATAGCCAGGGTCCAATATTTATATCCGAAACCTAGGCATGAATCCTACTCAAGTACAACTCATTACAATCTTCGGTATAAGAGAAAACATTCCTAATTCAAGATAACTTGGACCCTAATCTTTCCCTTTTTATAGATCCTTATGCAATCGATTTCTTGATGACACAATCTTGAAAGCTCTAAGTTCTTGCGTCCTTCTTCCCAAATTTTGGTGTAAACAGATACCACAAACCCACATTCTATGTATGCTTGAAGTACCTCAATATTCTCTTTGTAGCCTTCAAATGACTTTCTCTTGGTGAGGCTTGAAATCTTGCACACATACATACACTAAACATGACATCCGGCCTTGATGCGGTCACATAGAGTAGGCTTCCAATCATAGACCGATACAATTTTTGATCTACCATATTGCCACTTGCATCACTATCTGTGGCAGAACCGCCCAAAATAGCACACTTACGGAGGCGCTCGTCTTCCACTAGACACTAAGCACCCTGAAAGCAAGCTACATCGGTCCTTCTTCTTGTCAGTGTCCACATGAATGCCAGCATACTGGGACAAGTGATTGAACTTATTAACATAATCCATCACTGTCATACTCCCCTGGCGCAGCTCCAGGAACTCAGTCAGCTTCCGGTTGATGACACCAGTAGGAATATAGAACTCTCTGAATGATGTGGTGAACTCCTGCCAGGTTGCCGGATGATCTGGCTGCTGCATGGCAAGGAAGGTATCCCACCATGCACTTGCGGTTCCCAATAATTGCTGCGCTACAAAGTGCACTTTCTGCTCGTCGGCCACGTTGAGCAATAGAAACTTATGCTCCAGAATGTGAAGCCAGTGCTCCGCATCCAGGGGCTCATCTATCGGCGTGAAAGTGGGTGGGTCTTGAGGAAGTCCTAGTAAGAGGAGGGTCCCTCAGGATGGCGGGCACCACCCTCGTTCCCACCATTGCCCCCGTGGCCTCCGCGGGCGAAGCCCGCGATAGCTTGTGCCACTATTTCCATGGCATAGGCTGACTCTCGGCAAGCAGCCAATAGCTCCACCATCATCTCTGCGTGAGTCATCGGAGGCAGCGGTGGCGGAGGAGGACCCAGAAGTGGAGCCCCATGGCTCTCCCCGTTGTGCTCATGGGCCTGGCCACTCTCGCCTTGGCCCTCGCCAAGACCGTGAGCCGCCCCAGCACTGGTGCTCCCGCGTCCGGATCTTAGATTCATCTGTAAGAGGTAGGAACCATCCATTTAGAACAACCTTCCCGATCAGAAGCAGGGGATAGAGAAATGACAACACATTTAATTAAAGCATTCTTTGAATTAAGCCTATCACTTTACTAATCCAATTATACGTGTAGGGGGGAAATTTTAGTTTAAGCCAAATGCTATTATCATGATGCATGTATCGTCCTATACGTTCACTCAAGCCGCAATATAGCGACATTCATAAAATTTTTGGCACATCGCACACTCACTTTCTGCATACTAAGCGATTTCTTATGTAACGTAAGTCACTGTACCTGCAGAAAACTGATTAGATAAAACTAGTGCCGCTATCCTAGATAGACCATATTGCTAGGGCTGATACTTATTTACATAATGTAATCGCATCCTACTTTTCGCAAAACTTTTGTTGGTCAAATTTTAAGTTTTGAAAAAGAGTGATAAAACTTGTAACCATTATTGGCTCTGGTACCAACTATGGCAGAATCACCCAAAATAGCACACTTACGGAGGCGCTTGTCTTCCACCAGACACTAAGCACCCCGAAAGCAAGCTACAGTGACGGTATCCGTCGGGCACACCCCAAGGGAGAACCCGAAAGATCCACATTTTTCCTAAGGATCCAATAATGAGAACGAGTTACAATACTTGTCCATTTCATACATCCGAAGTTCTTAAAAAGTACATTATTACATTACCAAATGTCAGAGTGCGGAATAATAAACAACGGAATTTAGAAATAAACATCTAGCGATAGGAAACAAGGATCCGTCTGAGCCCACCAGAAGAATCCTCGACAAAACTGCACTTCTCAAGCATCACCTGCAACAGGGGTAAATAAACCCTGAGTACACAATGTACTCGCAAGACTTATCCGACTAGTGGGAATAATTTCCTGACTCCAAGGAATATGAGAAGCTTTATGGTTTGCTGGTTTTCTTTTTGCAGAAAGCATTGCTAACTGTGAGTCCTTATTTATGTAATTATTATCAGCCATATTAAGTTATTATCTAGCTAGACTATATAAGCACCCGTTCTACTTTCAAGCAAGAGTCGAGCAATCAATTCCATTTCTTCTTCTTTCAACTTTCAGTTCTTACTACGGTGCTAAACCATAGACAAGCCGTACCGGAATGCCGGTGATTCACGAATCAATGCCCCTAGTTAGGTGCCCCGAAGACACGCCCCGCTTGTACCCAAGACACAAGCAATACCAACCCATCTCTCTCCTGTCCTGGGTGTCTAGGTCCCCATCCAAACTTGGACTCCAAGCCCCCACTCCTGAGTCTCGGACTCAGCGCGGTACAAGTTCCTCCACCATCTCTGCCTCCAATAAGTCAGTCCGAAAAGAGCCAAATCCATGACAAGAGAGCAACAAGTCTTCCCTGCGCCCATACCCAAGTATGTGCCTAGGACAATAGATCTGTAACTTGCTTTGAGCCATATGCAACGACCGACCCTTAATCGACACAGATAGGGAAAAGTGTAACCGAGCTATGCCCTGTTGGTCATAGGACACAACTCCTTACACCAACCAATACCCAAACCATATCCCTGCCCAGTCACCATTTACCTTTACAACATTTTATCATGAGTGAACATATTTATCACCTACTTGTGAGTAACAGCAGGTTACCCACGCTACCGAGATACTGAGCATAGCAACTACTCGACCTGTACTAGTAGGACTCATAGGTAGATATATTGATGCATGTAGTTTCCATAAAATGCATGTAAAATAAATGCACATCATATATATATATATTTGATGATCATAAAATATGGGTTATGCACCGAGCCTTGCCTTGGGCAGTTGGGCAGGCGACGGGTCAGTAAGGTCAGCTCCATAAGGCTCTGGGTCACCCTCCTGCACGAGGATCTCCTCCTCGTACTCCTCAATAACTTCGTCATACTCCTGTTCATCGACGGGCACGAATTCTACCAGCTCGCGATCTACATGCATGAAATGATGATGCAATGCTTAGTAATATAGCAACAACAACTCTTAAAATAAAAGTACATTTGTCTAACTACTGAGCTAGTGCTACTGACCAAGGTACTAAGTTACCAATAACAAGTATGAAGGATGGCATACATTATTATAGCAACTACAGGTATTCTTACTCCAATTGCTGATTCACGCGATATATGATAAAGCAAGGATAATAGCTACTCTATTTATCAACCTATTCTAGGGCTACAAAATTTACAGCAAGTACATAATAACCTAGTGTGCCTACTGTAAAATTTTCATAGCTATAGCTATCACCAATTTTCCACAAAAATTCCTATAAATATTAATCTACATAATACTAAGCTACCTAGTTTGCATTTATGAACCTATCATTAACATAGCTAACTATAAACTAACTACACGAACAAATAGATGGCATTTTTCTAAACCTAAAAAACTTGGTTTCACTATTTTTGGACATCTACAAGATTTACTATCATTTTTCAAAGTTTTGTTCGAAACTATATTGAATAAATCTTCAATAATTCGCTGAAATAGGAAAAACCGAATCCCTTCTTGCGCGGCCCACTTCCGAACGGCTCAGCCCACCCCCGAATGCTTAGCACTCCGGCGCAGCCTAGCCCGCCACGCCCATGCTCTCCCCCACGCAGCGCACCAGCGCAGCCCACGCACGCTAGCGGCCCATGGAGGGAAGACCCGTGCGCGCGCCACATTAAGCAAAAGAGCCCTCAGATTCCAAACAATTGGAACCGCAATCCATTCCACTATTCCCTTCTCTCACTGACTCTAGCACTTAGCCCCTTGGTCAGCCTCGAATTTACGTCGCGACGTCCCTGGCCGGACTTAACAGAGACCGTGACCCTCCCGGCCTCATGCCGGCAAGCACACACCTCCACGACCTCGATTCTTACCACCGCGACACTCCTCAACCCAAGCGCATCCGATAGAGGTACTAAACAGCTCGGTTGGTGACGCACAGAGGCATGGTCACGCACCACGGCGGTGTTTGGCCGCAGTGGCGCCGATGCCGGTGAATAAACCTTGCCTAACGTCTCAACCGCTACTCCTTAACCATCTACGGACTGCGTTAAACAATGTAGAAGTCCTAATCGAGCTGCTATTACATTCAAGCACGTCGGCCATGGAAACAACATCTACCCACGTCCGTCGGGCATGGCCACGCGCTCCAGTGAACCTCGTCCCTAATTGAGTCAACCAACTACCCTAGGAGTAAGAGAGCCTCACCAGACACGTGACGGACGGACTGGGCGAAGGCACTAGGCTTAGGAAGATGGTCGGCCACGGAAACGGGGTGACTCTGGTTCCCAGTGAGCACGGCGACGGCGTCTTTGGTGACCCGCGGCTCCACCGGTGAAACCACTGCACGAGCGTGATCACCAAGTCAACCACTACGCAATGCACAGCCTAATTGAAATGGCAAAGCACCACACGACGCCCTGTCCATGCGCCCGCTCTAGCGGCCATGGCGG
The DNA here is from genome assembly GCA_904845875.1 of Miscanthus lutarioriparius. Lineage (NCBI taxonomy): Eukaryota > Viridiplantae > Streptophyta > Magnoliopsida > Poales > Poaceae > Miscanthus > Miscanthus lutarioriparius. The sequence continues at coordinate 92,033,669 of CAJGYO010000005.1, read as the reverse complement.
ACCGCCGCGAGGGGAACGCCCTGCCTCACCTCACTGTAGACCGAACGAACACCAGGACGACTTCACTCAAAAGCTAACTATCCGAGCTCGTAGTGTGCACAGTTAATTGGAAAACAGTGGAGTGTGTGAGGCCAATTGCAGGGGCGACGCCTACGGACTTATGGCGGCTGGCGACGGCAAAAATTCAAATTGGCGCCCTCCCTTGTACCAATGCAATAGTGGTCGGTTAGGCATGACACTATCCTTCCACTCAACCATCAGACGTGCTCAGTACAAAGAAAGGGGTCAACGCATCGATTTTGCTTTGGCGTGGCTCGGCCGGCCGGTGACCTTCTAGGCGACATGACTGGCACTTTTGGAGTGGCCTCGCGCGTAAGCGTGAGAATGAGGCAAGTAGGGCAAGCCCACGCGCACGCATAGCCGACGTCAGTGGGAGCAGTAGTCGGACGGCAGCGCCGGACGGTACGCAGTGCGAGCGACGCGACGTGACGGCGAGCAGCAGCCTCGGGCAGACGCGCTGGAGGAGGGGCAGAGCAGCCCGGCATGGCCAGGCCCAATGCGCCCGTGTGCCGTGTGCCAGCGCACGGCAGCAGGAGACCCTGGCCGGCAGCGTGGGGCCAACGCGCAGGTGTGCACGCGCAGGCGCGATGGTGGCCAGTGCGGGAGTGTACGCGGCGCGGCCAGTAGGGCGAGGACAGTGGCGGGGACGGCTAGTGCGGTGGCCCGCGCGTGGCGTGTCCGCACGAGCATGGTAGTGGCGACACGGCCGGCATGGTAGCGTGCTAGGTAGGCCAGCACAGCAGTGCTAGGCCAAACAGGGCGGTGACCGCGCCCTAGGCGCTGGCATGGCTCAACCCGTGGCTTGCACGCTTTTTAAAGCCGTTCAAAAACTCAAACCCAATGATTCAAGAGTCAAACCAGTTATTTTACACTTAAGAGGGTACCTAGGGCTGTCGAACTAAACCAAAACATCATGCCACCTCTTAACCCGATCGCTCTACAAAAATTACCGAACATGGCTTCGTCAACGCATTGTCCGACGCAGGAAATTTCGGTTGTCCTAATGATTTCACGTCGAATGCGATTTTCAAGTTACCCGATACACTAGCTAGCGAACCCCGTCCTCGACTGCACGTATTTCATCGTTGCCTACTAGGTTCGTACTACAAACTTTATCAAAGCTCGCATAAAAGTTCTATAGCATTTTTGTTTGATAAAAATTCACTTAGAACCCTAAACGGTATAAAGATACATGAAATGTAACATTTGTTTCTTGTTTCAGATGAACGTTTCAAGTGTCGTGCATTGTTGTATACCCTATATTACACACATTTACACACAAATCTGATGCTCATGTAGTGTTTTAGCAAAAACTGTACAATATAACACCGAGGGTGTTACAAATCTACCCCCCCTAAAACAAAATCTCGACCCGAGATTTCATGTGCCTAGTGTGAGAAGGAGATAGGAATTACATTTCAGTGCAGCAACTAACTATCAGAACCCGAGAGGAGGTGGGGGTAATGCTTCAATAGATAACTCTCTTGTTCCCACATGGCCTCATCCTCTGAATGGTTTTGCCATTGCACTGTGTAGAACTTTACCACACTGTTCCTGGTTACTCTTTCTTTTTCATCTAGGATTTTGACAGGGTGCTCAACATAAGTCAAATCTAGCTGGAGGGGAAGCCCTTCAATTTCCATAGCTTCATCAGGAACCCGCAAACATCTCTTCAGTTGCGATACATGAAACACATCGTGTACCGCAGATAAAATATCGGGAAGCCAGAGACGATAAGCAACTGGACCACATTGCTCCAACACCTGATAAGGACCCACATATCGAGGGGCTAGCTTGCCATGGATGCCAAACCGATGTACCCCTCTCATAGGAGACACCTTGAGATACACATAATCTTTAGCTGCAAACTCTAAGGGCCTTTTTCGCTTGTCCGCATAAGCTTTCTATCGGCTTTGAGCTACCTTTAAGTGACTTCGAATAATGCTTACTTGCTCTCGAGCCTCTTGGATGAACTCAGGCCCAAAGTACCCACGGTGTCCCACTTCATCCCAGTTAAGTGGTGTCCTCCACTTTCTTCCATATAGAGCTTCAAATGGTGCCATGCGGATGCTTTCTTGGTAGCTATTATTGTAAGAAAATTCAGCTAACTTTAGGCATTCATCCCATTTTTCAGGGAAAGAAATGGCACAAGCTCTCAACATGTCCTCGAGCACCTGGTTCACCCTTTCTGTTTGACCATCAATTTGTGGATGATATGCTGAGCTTCTGAGGAGATGAGTACCAAGACATTGCTGCAATTGGTCCCAAAAATGAGAGACAAAGACTAACCCTCTATCAGAGATGATAGTAAGGGGAACCCCATGTAGAGTCACAATTCGATCAAAGTATATCTGGGCGTACTTCCTGGCTGCATATCTGGTGTCCACCGGGATAAAATGAGCAGACTTAGTCAGACGGTCCGCAATGACCCAAATAGAATCATAGGCCTTGGATATGCGGGGCAAACCCGCCACAAAGTCCATGGAAATATCCTCCCATTTCCAAACAGGAATGGGCAAGGGCTACAAATATCCTGGGGTACGCATATGATCTGCCTTAACCCTACCATAAGTGTCGCACTCCACGACGTGCCGGGTAATGTCCTGCTTCATGTTGGACCACCAGTACAAGTGGCGCAAATCATGATACATCTTGTTGCTACCAGGATGGATAGACAGCTTTGAATGATGGGCTTCATTCAAAATCTTCCTTTTTAGCTCCTCATTGGATGGAACTACCAGTCTATCCTTATATCTCACTACTCCATGATCATCAACACTAAAGTGAGGGCCACGCCCTTCGAACATCAATTTTCTGATGTGGGGAATTTCTTCAGGGTCTTGCCTTTGCTCTAGAATAATATGTTCCAGCAACTCTGAGGTCAAGGCAATGTGAGCCAGCACTTCTGCATGGTTGAGAGACAAAGTTGTTTCCTCAACCTAATGGGACCTTTGGCTCAAAGCATCGGCTACTACATTGGCCTTTCTTGGATGATAATGGACTTCCAAGTTATAGTCCTTTATCAATTCTAACCATCTCCTTTGCCTCATATTCAACTCAGACTAGGTGAAAATATACTTGAGGCTCTTGTGATCAGTGAAGATATGCACTTTGTTGCCCAATAGATAGTGCCTCCAAATCTTTAGAGCGTGGACCACAGCAGCCAGCTCTAAGTCATGTGTGGGGTAACTCACCTCATGCTTTTTCAGTTGGTGCGAAGCATAAGCTATCACATGCCCATCTTGCATAAGCACACAACCCAAACCCGTCTTCGAGGCATCACAATATACATCAAAGGGTCTATCAATGTCTGGTTGGGCCAACACAGGAGCAGTGGTTAGAAATGTCTTCAGAGCTTGGAAGGCTTCTTCACCGGTTGGGCTCCAATCAAACTTAGCTTCTTTTTGGAGCAGCTTTGTCATTGGCTAGGCTATCTTAGAGAAATCTGGAATGAAACACCGATAGTACCCCGCAAGACCAAGGAACTGACGAATCTGATGTATAGATCTCGGAGACTTCCAATCCAACACATCTTGCACCTTGCTGGGATCTACTGAAACGCTGTTAGGTGTCAACACATGCCCCCAAAACTGCACTCGATCTAACCAAAATTCACACTTGCTGAATTTAGCATAAAGCTTGTGTTCCCTTAGTCAAGACAATACTATCCGAAGGTGTTGGACATGCTTTTCATCATTCTTGGAATAAATCGGTATATCATCAATGAATACTACCACAAACTTGTCTAGCTCTGGCATAAAGACTAAATTCATCAGGTACATAAAGAAGGCAGGAGCATTGGTGAGACCAAAGGACATCACTAGGTACTCATACAACCCATACCTAGTAGAAAATGCTGTCTTTGATATATCATGTGGTCTGATCTTGATTTGATGATAGCCTGATCGGAGGTCAATCTTCGAGAACACCTTGGCACCAGCTAGTTGATCGAACAAAGTATCTATGTAGGGCAATGGATATTTGTTCTTAACTGTTACCGCATTAAGAGGGTGGTAATCCACACACATCCATAGAGTACCATCCTTCTTCTTCACAAAATTGGCTAGACAACCCCATGGTGAAGAACTAGGATGGATGAAACCTTTTTCCATCAACTCTTCAAGCTGCTTCTTCATCTCAGCCAATTCCCTTGGAGCCATGCGGTACGGGCGTCAGGAGATGGGAGTAGTACTAGGCTCTAGCTCAATGGAGAATTCCACCTCTCTGTCTGGTGGCAACCTAGGAAGATCTTCAGGAAAAACATCCGAGAACTCACATACCATAGGGATGGAGGTAAGATTAGGAGAGGCTTCAGCATGGGCAGCAACAGGTAAGACTAGATCTGATGGTACAAGTAGAGACATCCTATCCTCAGAAGAAGGAAGCCATAACTCGACACTTCTCCATTTCAAATCCAAGACTACCCCATACACCCGCAACCAGTTCATTCCAAGAATAGCATCAATGCCTTGCCTAGGCATTACCATGAATTGTAGGCGGTAAGTGTGGGTGGCTAATACCAAGTTTACTGTGTCTGTTCGGGTATTGATGAACATTTGCGAACCCGCAATACGGATTCTATAGGCATATGGTATAGCCATAAGTGGTAAGTTGTGTCGGTCTACAAATCCCATGCTCATAAAGGAATGTGATGCACCAGAATCGAAACAACACATAGGCTGGATGGGAATCGATGGTAAACATACCAGCCATCATCGGTTCCTGCTACAATATCTGCTCAGCATTTGTGAAATTCACCTATCCGGACCGGCTGGGCACCTTCCTCTTGATCACGGTCTGTTTGACCAGCCTAGAGTTCACCGATGGTTGAGCAGACTGAGCTGGCTGGTTCTAGGGACACTCCCGGGCATAGTTACCATCTTTGCCGCACTTGAAGCAAGCACCAGGCTTGTTTCTGAATCCCTGGCGAGGTGGGACCTACTATCCTTGAGGTTGCTGGGGATACACCTGCTGAGTGGGTGCACGGTACTGTGTGGAAGAAGTCTGAGAAGTCTGTTGGGGCTGCCAAAATGAAGGCCCACCAGATGATTGATAGGGCCCCCACCAGACAACCTGTACCTTCTGAGTATGAGGGTGGCTGGAAGACCCCGCAGCCACCCGCTTCCTCTTCCACTCAACCTGGGAATCCCGCTGCAAACCCTCCATGGTGATGGCAACGTTCATCAGGGTTTCGAAGGTCTGATAGTTCACCGTGTACAGCTTCTCCTGAAGGATGCAAGAGAGGCTACGAAAGAAGCAGACCTTCTTCTTCTCGTTAGTGTCCACATGAATGCCAGCATATTGGGACAAGTGATTGAACTTATTAACATAATCTATCACCGTCATACTCCCCTGGCGTAGCTCCAGGAACTCAGTCAGCTTCCGGTTGATGACACCAGCAGGAATATAGAACTCTCTGAATGTTGTTGTGAACTCCTGCCAGGTTGTCGGATGATCTAGCTGCTGCATGGCATGGATGGTATCCCACCATGCACTTGCGGATCCTAATAATTGATGCGCTACAAAGCACACTTTCTGCTCGTCGGCCACGTTGAGCAACAGAAACTTCTGCTCCAGAATGTGAAGCCAGTGCTCCGCATCTAGGGGCTCATCTGTCGGCGTGAAAGTGGGTGGGTGGGTCTTGAGGAAGTCCTAGTAAGAGGAGGGTCCCTCAGGATGGCGGGCACCACCCCCGTTCCCACCATTGCCCCCGTGGCCTCCGTAGGCGAAGCCCGCGATAGCTTGTGCCGTTATCTCCATGGCACGGGCTGACTCTCAACGAGCAGCCAACGGCTCCACCATCATCTCTGGGTGAGTCATTGGAGGCGGCGGTGGCGGAGGAGGAGGAGCCAGAAGTGGAGCCCCATGGCTCTCCCCGTTGTGCTCATGGGCCTAGCCCCTCTCGCCTTGGACCTTGCCAAGGCCGTGAGCCACCCCAGCACTGGTGCTCCCGCGTCTAGATCTTAGATTCGTCTATAAGAGGTAGGAACCATCCATTTTGAACAACCTTCCCGATCAGAAGCAGGGGATAGAGAAATGACAGCACATTTAATTAAAGCATTCTTTGAATTAAGCCTATCACTTTACTAATCCAATTATATGTGTAGGGGGGAATTTTAGTTTAAGCCAAATGCTATTATCATGATGCATGTATCGTCCTATACGTTCACTCAAGCCGGAATATAGCGGCATTCGTAAAATTTTTGGCACATCGTACACTCACTTTCCACATACTAAGCGATTTCTTACGCAACGTAAGTCAGTGTACCTATAGAAAACTTATTAGATAAAACCAGTGCCGCTATCCTAGATAGACCGTATTGCTAGGGCTGATACTTATTTACATAATGTAATCGCATTCTACTTTTCGCAAAACTTTTGTTGGTCAAATTTTAAGTTTTGAAAAAGAGTGATGAAACTCGTAACCATTATTGGCTCTGGTGCCAACTATGGCAGAACCGCCCAAAATAGCACACCTACGGAGGCGCTCGTCTTCCACTAGACACTAAGCTCCCCGAAAGCAAGCTACAGCGACGGTATCCATCGGGCACACCCCAAGGGAGAACCCAAAAGATCCACATTTTTCTCAAGGATCCAATAATGAGAACGAGTTACAATACTTGTCCATTTCATACATCCAAAGTTCTTAAAAAGTATATTATTACATTACCAAATGTTAGAGTGCGGAATAATAAATAGCGGAATTTAGAAATAAACATCTAGCGATAGGAAACAAGGATCCGTCTGAGCCCACCAGAAGAATCCTCCACACAATGGTACTTCTCAAGCATCACCTGCAACAGGGGTAAATAAACCCTGAGTACACAATATACTCGCAAGACTTATCCGACTAGTGGGAATAATTTCCCGACTCCAAAGAATATGAGAAGCTTTAGGGTTTGTTGGTTTTCTTTTTGCAGAAAGCATTGCTAACTGTGAGTCCTTATTTATGTTATTATTATCAGCTGTATTAAGTTATTATCTAGCCATACTATATAAGCACCTATTCTACTTTCAAGCAAGAGTTGAGCAATCAGTTCCATTTCTTCTCCTTTCAACTTTTAGTTCTTACTACGGTGCTAAACCGCAGACAAGCCATACCGAAACGTCGGCGATTCGTGAATCAATGCCCCTAGCTGGGTGCCCTAAAGACACACACCCCGCTTGTACCCTAGGCACAAGCAGGACCAACCCATCACTCTCCTGTCTTGGGTGTCTAGGTCCCCGCTTGTACTCCTGAGTCCTGGACTCAGTGTGGTGTAAGGACCTCCACCATCTCCGCCTCCAATCACTCAGTTCAAAAAGAGTCGGATCCACGACAAGAGAGCAACAAGTCTTTCCTGCGCCCATACCCAAGTATGTGCTCGGGACAATAGATCTGTGACTTGCCTAGAGCCATATGCAACGACCGGTTCTTAATCGACACAGACAGGGAAAAAGTGTAACCGAGCTATGCCCTGTTGGCCGTAGGACACAACCCCTTACACCCACCAATACCCAAACCATATCCCTACCCGGTCACCATTTACCTTTACAACATTTTATCATGAGTCATCATATTTATCACCTACTTGTGAGTAACGGCAGGTTATCCACGCTACTGAGATTCTGAGCATAGCAGCTACTCGACCTGTACTAGTAGGACTCATAGGTAGATATATTTATGCATGTAGTTTCCATAAAATGCCTATAACTTAAATGCACATCATATATATATTCAGTGATCATAAAATATGGGTTCTGCACCGGGGCTTGCCTTGGGCAGGCGACGGGTTAGTAAGGTCAGCTCCACAAGGCTCTGGGCTCCCTTCTGCACGAGGATCTCCTCCTTGTACTCCTCAATAACTTCGTCGTACTCCTGTTCGTCGATGGGCACGAATTCTACCAGCTCACGATCTACATGCATGAAATGATGATGTAATGCTTAGTAATATAGCAACAACAACTCTTAAAATAAAAGTACATTTGTCTAACTACTGAGCTAGTGCTACCGACCAAGGTACTAAGTTACCAATAACAAGTATGAAGGATGGCATACGTTATTATAGCAACTACAGGTATTCTTACTCCAATTGCTGATTCACGCGATATATGATAAAGAAAGGATAATAGCTACTCTATTTATCAACCTATTCTAGGGCTACAAAATTTACAGCAAGTACATAATAACCTAGTGTGCCTACTGTAAAATTTTCATAGCTATAGCTATCACCAATTTTCCACAAAAATTCCTATAAATATTAATCTACATAATACTAAGCTACCTAGTTTGAATTTATGAACCTATCATTAACATAGCTAACTATAAACTAACTACACGAACAGATAGATGGCATTTTTGTGAACCTAAGAAACTTGGTTTCACTATTTTTGGACATCTACAAGATTTACTATCATTTTTCAAAGTTCTATTTGAAACTATATTGAATAAATCTTCAATAATTCGCTGAAATAGGAAAAACTGAATCCCTTCTTGCGCGGCCCACTTCCGAATGGCTCGGCCCACCCCTGAATGCTCAGCACTCCGGCGCAACCCAGCCCGCCATGCCCGCGCTCTCACCCGGCAGCGCACCAGCGCGACCCATCGTGGCACGGCCCACGTGCGCCAGCGGCCCACGGAGGGAAGACCCGTGCGCGCACCACATTAAGCAAAAGAGCCCTCGAATTCCAAACAATCGAAACCATAGTCCATTCCACTATTCCCTTCTCTCACTGACTCTAGCACTTAGCCTCTTGGTGTGCCTCGAATTTATGTCGCGACATCCATGGCTGGACTTAACAGAGACCGTGACCCTCCTGGCCTCACATAGGTGAGCACGCACCTCCACGGCCTCAATTCTTACCACCGCGACACTCCTCAACCCAAGCACATCTGATAGAGGTACTAAACAGCCCAGTTGGTGTCGCACAGAGGCATGGCCACGCATCACGGCAGTGTTTGGCTGTGGTGGCACCGATGCCGGTGAATAAACCTTGCCTAGCGCCTCAACCGCTACTCCTTAACCATCTATGGACTGCGTTAAACAATGTAGAAGTCCTAATTGAGCCGCTATTACATTCAAGCGCGTCGGCCATGGAAATGGCATCTACCCACATCCATCAGGGATGACCACGCCCTCCGACGAACCTTGGCCCTAATTGAGTCAACCAGCTACCCTAGGAGTAAGAGGGCCTCACCAGACATGTGATGGACGGACTGGGCGAAGGCACGAGGCTCGGCAAGATGGTCAGCCACGAAAATAGGGTGACTCTGGTTCCCAGCGATCACGGCGACGGCGTCTCCGATGACCCATGGCTCCACCGGTGAAACCACTGCACGAGCGCGATCACCAAGTCAACCACTACGCAATGCACAGCCTAATTAAAATAGCGAAGCACCACAAGACGCCCAGGCTGTGCGCCCGCTCTGGCGGCCATGGCGGACCGCCGCGAGGGGAACACCCTACCTCACCTCACTATAGGCCGAACGAACGCTGGGATGAATTCACTCGAAAGCTAACTATCCGAGCTCGTAGTGTGCACAGTTAATTAGAAAACGGTGGAGTGTATGAGGCCAATTGCAGGGGCGACGCCTACGGACTTATGGCGGTCGGCGACGGCAAAAGTTCAAATTGGCGCCCATCCCTTGTACCACCACAATAGTGGCCGGTTAGGCATGACACTGTCCTTCCACTCGACCACCAGACGTGCTCGGTACAAAGAAAGGGGCCAACACATCGATTTTGCTTTGGTGTGGCTCAGTCGGCCGACGATCTTCTAGGCGACATGACTAGCACTTTTGGAGTGGCCTCACATGCAAGTGTGAGAATGAGCCAAGCAGGGCAAGCCCATGTGTGCGCATAGCTGACGTCAATGGGAGCAGTAGCAGGACGGCAACGCCGGACGATGCGCAGGGAGGACGCACTGGAGGAGGGGCAGAGCAGCCAGGCATGGCCAGGCCCAGCACGCGCGCATGCCATCTGCCAGCGCATGGCAGCAGGACACCCTGGCCGGCAGCGCAGGGCCAACGCGCGGGTGCGGGAGCGTACGCGGCGCGGCCAGTAGGGCAAGGACAGTGGCGGGGACGGCCAGTGCGGTAGCCCACGCGTGGCGTGCCCGCACGAGTGTGGCAGTGGCGATGCGGCCGGCGCAGCAGCATGCTAGGCCGGCCAGCGCATCAGTGCCAGGCCGAATAGGGCATTGACCGCGCCCCAGGCATTGGCATGGTTCAACCCATGGCTTGCACGCTTTTTAAAGCCGTTCAAAAACTCAAACCCAATGATTCAAGAGTCAAACCAGCTATTTTACACCCAAGAGGGTACCTAGGGCTGTCGAACCAAACCAAAACATCATGCCACCTCTTAACCCGATCGCTCTACAAAAATTGCCGAACATGGCTTCATCAACGCATTGTTCGACGCGGGAAATTTCGGCTAAGTCCTAACGATTTCACGTCGGATGCAATTTTCAAGTTACCCGATACACTAGCTAGCAAACCCCATCCTCGACCGCACATATTTCATCGTTGCCTACTAAGTTCATACTACAAACTTTATCAAAGCTCGCATAAAAGTTCTATAGCATTTTTGTTCGATAAAAATTCACTTAGAACCCTAAACGGTATAAAGAGACATGAAATGTAACATTTGTTTCTTGTTTTAGATGAACGTTTCAAGTGCCGTGCATTGCTGTATACCCTGTATTACACACATTTACACACAAATCTGATGCTCATGCAGTGTTTTAGCAAAAACTATACAATGTAACACCGAGGGTGCTACACTATCCAAATTGCCATTAGTCCCCATTGGTGTGCTAATGGCTTTGCTATCACTCATGCCAAACTTCTTGAGCATGTCTTTGATGTACTTGCCTTGACTCATGAATGTACTATTTTTCAATTGCTTGATTTTAAGACCAAGAAAGTAACTTAACTCTACAATCATGGACATTTCAAACTCATTAGCCATTATCTTTCCAAATTCTTCACAAAAGTCTTGATTGGTTGATCCAAATATGATGTCATCAACATAGATTTGTAACACAAATAAGTCTTTACCAATCCTCTTGGTGAAAAGAGTAGCATCAACCTTGCCCATCATGAAACCTTTAGAGTAGGAAGTCCCTCAATCTCTTATACCATGCTCTAGGTGCTTGCTTCAAGCCATACAATGCCTTCTTCAACTTATACACATGGTCGGGCTTCTTGTCATCTTCAAAATCAGGAGGTTGCTTAACATATACTTCTTCATTGATGTAACCATTGAGAAATGCACTCTTGACATCCATTTGATAGAGCTTGATGTTGTGGGCACAAGCATAGGCTAATAAGATTCTAATTGCTTCCAATCTAGCAACCGGTGCATATGTTTCTCCAAAGTCAAGACCTTCAACTTGTGTATATCCTTGTGCTACCAATCTTGCTTTGTTCTTTACTACTATGCCATCTTGATCTTGCTTGTTTCTAAAAACCCATTTGGTTTCAATCACATTGTGTCTCTTTGGTCTCTCTACTAATTCTCATACTTGATTTGTTGTGAAGTTATTCAATTCTTCATGCATAGCATTTATCCAATCAACATCCTTCAATGCTTTATCTATTTTCTTTGGTTCAATGGATGACACAAATGAGAAATGCTCACAAAATGAAGCCAATCTTGATCTAGTTTGCACACCTCTTGAAATATCACCAATGATAGTGTCCAATGGATGATCCCTTGCAATATTGGTTGGTTGGAGTATTGAAACTTAATTGCTTGCACTTGCTTGATCATTGGGTTGAGATGATGTACTAGCAACTTGATTTTGTTCATTGTCATGAGAGCCATTTGTACTGGCTTAATTTGTATCATCTTGCAAATTTGTGTTAGAGAGCACTTGCACTTGATCATCTTTATAATCATTCATTTGCCTAGGCCTCAATTCACCAACATCCATGTTCTTTATGACTTTTGAAAGTTGAATGCCTCTAACATCTTCCAAGTTCTCATTCTCATCTTGAGAACCCTTGGTTTCATCAAATTCAACATCATGAACTTCCTCAAGAGTACTACTATCCAAATTCCAAACTCTATATGCTTTGCTAGTAGTTGAGTATCCAAGTAGGAATCCTTCATCACATTTCTTGACAAACTTGCTCAATCTAGTGCCTTTCTTCAAGATATAGCATTTGCAACCAAAGACCCAAAAATATGCAATGTTGGGCTTTCTACCATTCAAGAGCTCATATGGTGTCTTCTCTTTCAATGGGTGACAATAGAGGCGGTTGCTACAATAGCAAGCCGTGTTGATAGCTTCGATCCAAAAAGATTGACTCACATTGTACTCACTAAGCATAGACCTTACCATATCAATGAGTGTTCTATTCTTCCTCTCAACAAGGCCATTTGATTGTGGAGTGTACTTGGTCGAGAATTGATGTCTAATTCCAAATTCATCACACAACTCATCAATTCTAGTGTTCTTAAACTCACTACCATTGTCACTTCTAACTCTCTTGATGGTTGTTTCAATATCATTGTGAATGTTCTTGACAAATGATTTGAATATTGCAAACACATTACTTTTGTCCACTAGAAAGAATATACAAGTGTATCTGGTATAATCATCCACTATCATAAAGCCATATTTGTTTCTACCGATGCTAGTGTATTGTGTTGGCCCAAATAAATCAATGTGCAATAACTTAAATGCTTTACTAGTGCTCATCATGCTTTTCTTAGGATGGGTGTTTTCAACTTGTTTACCAGCTTATTCTTCTCAAACACAACATCTTTCAAGCCTCTAACCAAGTCATGCTTAACCAATCTATTTAATTGTTTTATTCCAATATGATTAAGCCTTCTATGCCATAACCAACCCATGCTAGACTTAGTGAACAAACATATAGATAATTGAGCTTCACTAGCATTGAAATCAACCAAGTATAGATTCTCATATCTAAAGCCCTTGAAGATCAAGTTAAAGCCATCTACACTTATGATTTCTACATCATCTACCCCAAATATGTATTTGAATCCAAGATCACATAATTGAGCCACGGATAGCAAATTGAAGTTCAAGCTCTCAACAAGCAATACATTAGATATGCTCATGTCATTGAATATTGCAATCTTACCAAGCCTCTTGACCTTGCCTTTGCCATTGTCACCAAATGTGATACTATCATAACCATCATTACCATTGGTGTTGATTGAGTTGAACATTCTTGCATCACCGGTCATATGTTGAGTGCACCCACTATCAAGAACCCAATGCATTCCTTTAGCTTTGTAATTGACCTACAAAAGAAGATCAATTCTTTGTAGGTACCTAAACTTGCTTGGGTCATTGAAGGTTAGTCACTAAGCTCTTTGGTACCCAAATGGATTTCTTCTTTGAGCCCATCCATGGTGCACCAATGAACTTAGCCTTTACACCATTTGTACCCTTAGTAAGCACATAGCAAGAATTAATCTTAATTGAGGATACATTAGCATTTTTGCTCTTGTTCTTGCACTCATGCCCTTATAACCAACTTGCTTGCAACTAGTGCAAAATCGACCATTGTTCTTCACAAAACTAGTATTGTGAGGAGCAAAGGCCGCCTTGCCTTTCTTGGGGATATAGCTCAATCCCTCTTTATAGACACAGCGTTCAAATTGGATTTTTCTATTTTCAAAATTGAATAAATAGTATCTATTTTTGTTATTTTTGTGTAGATTTATTTAGAGCTCCAAAAATTCTGAAAATTTTTGTGTGACTTCTCTGTGATGTGTATTATTTAGGAAAAATATGAAATGTTGATTTTCAGTACTTTTTGAATGTGATAAAAATTGCTCAATTAATTAATAAATGAGATTCCAGGATTTTTCTAGGCTTATTTATGTATCCAAAAATTATGAAAATTGTTTTGCCACTTAGTTATAATGTGATGAACATTTACAAAAATTTTGAGCTCAATTGGAACAAGTTGATTTATTTCATAATTATTAATTAATTAATTAATTCTTAAAAGCGAATAATAACCTTTAGTGATTTAGGTTTTGTTTGAGTTTTTGATTAAGTGATGTCCTTGGGTCATTAGTTGGTGATGACCCTTGGCAATTGATGTGAGTGTTGCGAAAATGGTTTAGTTAGTTTAACTTGTAACTGTACCGCGAAGGAAAGATGTATTCAAGTTGTTAATTTTGCATCCATCATCAAGCATCATGTTTCGTCTTCCGCATCATGTTAAACATGGCATTGTTACTACGTGTAGTGAACGAAGGTGAACACGTGGTAGTTAATCAAGTAGTTGAGGAAGTTGATCCGTCAGTGGTGGTTGGTGTTGATATCGGTGGAACGACTTCGGACCCGGACTTTTCCGTCAACGAAGGCAAGCCCCGGATGCATACAGCCCTACCTTGTATTTTACAAATTAATTTTGCTTTTGCTTCTTTTTACTACATTAAGTGATTAGGAGTCAAGTGAAAACCGAATTGGTACATTACCAACCTTGTTATTCCATATTTACCATATTACTAGTTTTAAATTCATATATGCTTAGTTTTGCTTAGCTATGCTTAGAACAATGAAAGTCGGGTGATTACCTGTCACCTACGAACTTTAAATGGAACTTTGGTTAATTATGTTAACATGTGATATGGGAATGTGGAGTAATAAATCTAGACCGGGCGGACTCGGTGTGTGTGAGCCACAAGACATGGAGGTCTTGTGAGCGGGTTCTTTCCGCCTGTGTCGATTAAGGTCCGTACCGTTGTTGAATTGCATGAGGTGAGACTTTGTAGTACTAACCGCATACTCCGGTAAGCCTTAACTTGGCTATTCTATTACGAGAATGGCTACTTGCGCACTGGGAGTGGAGAGATGGCGGGAATAGCGTGTACCCACGTGGCTATGGGCTGGATTGGTGGAGTACTGTATTCTCGGGTGGCGCAGATCCGTTCTAATTTTAGAGGATTCGAGGGTAGGTTGATATATGTAAGTCGGGGACCTACTTATGTCGTGTGGTCTGGAATTCCCAACTATGTTTTTAATCGGTTCGAATCGTCGTTGCTCGGTTATGGAGACTCAACTCACTGTTCATCATCGTAGTAATTAATAACTAAAACTTAAGGATGGTCTGTGAAGGTGTAGGTTATGAAGTTTCATGATCTCATTACGGATTGTGTCAGCTTTGTATAGGAGTTTATGAAGTTTTAAATGTTGATATAAAGAATTTTGTTAAAAAGCTTTTACGCAAAAGAACTTTGATTATTGCTAAAGCCATACCTTGAATCCCTGAGCCTGCATTCCTGAGTCTTATCAATTTTATTTCGATTAAGTCTTGTTGAGTACTTTTGTACTCAGGGTTCGTTGACCCTTGTTGCAGGTGAGGCTGATGAGCAGATCTATTTTGGATCATGCTGCATGACTGTTGTTCAGTGTGATGATGATAATTAAATGTGTGGCCCTTGGGCAGGGCAGCTTAAGTTGTGTGTTTTGTAATATATTATAATGCCACTCCACTACTTTGGTTTGTTTTAATATCGAACTTAGTTGTATGGTTTGAAACAAATGGTTTGTAAACTATGTTATTGTAAGACTTCCGTTGTTTTTACTCTGATGTATCTATTTGAATAAACTGTTGTAATACTGCAATGACTCTATAATGTGATCCTGCTCAGAAATCGTGGATGATTCGGGGTTCCCCGAGGACACCCGACAGTCTTATTAAGTTATCAGGAACATATGCATAGTTGTCAGAGGTCTTTGGACAGTGACATGTGCATGTGGGCCCTATAATTTAGGAGGTTCTGCCACATAATGGTATCGGAGCAATCGTTACAAGGTTTTTTGTGGTATTGGTTTATGAAAACTTCAAAATGATTTGGGATGACTATATTTAACTTATTAATTTGGTCCAAATTGCTTCTGACTTGTCTTATTTCCTTCTCACCATTCCTTATTTGATTAAAAAGGTTTTGTGTGGTGGAGTAGTAATCTTATGATGCCCTATATAAAAACAGATGTTGTTTATTTTCGTTTTAGGTTTTGGTGGTTTTGTTCGTAAGAACGATTCTTTGTAAGAACGATTCATGCATCATAATTAAGTTACTTGTTACTTCCTTCGTCTCTGAGTCTGGGGTGAGTAGTGTGTATGGGTTGAGTGTGTAGTCCATCCTTACTGCTCTTGAGACTGTTGTCAGATTGTTTTACTTGGATTAATCCTGCTTGTACAGTATGGCTCGTACCAAGAAGACACCCTGTAAGTCCACTAGACCCAAAGGAGTTCCTCACCATCAACTCGCCCCTAGGAATGACGGTGCTAGTAGTAGCAGCTCTAGGCCTGATCCTCAGGCAGAGATACAGAGGATTTCTGCAGAGTTAGCCCAAGCTACTAGAGATAGGGCTATGGACGCCATTCAGGTGGGCAGATTACAGAACAATTAAGACGTCTCACCACCACTCACAGGAACTACGAACGTATGTTAGTTCATACTGTGGAAGGAAGGAATGAAGCTTGGCATAGAGAGAACGTAGCTAGAGTTAGAACTCCTGAGTTAGAATTTTATGTAGAAGGCTTAGAAGAGCATAATACATATCTGCATGAGGAACTTCATAGGCTAAGCAATCTCCTAGATCCAAATCATGAACCCCAAACTGATGAAATGGATCTCGGTGTTATCCTTGCTGATGGTAGTGAATCGAAAGAAGAAGAAGAAGAAGAAGAAGAAGATCTCGAAGAATTAGTAATGATCGATAAAAGTGACAATGAAGGCGGTAATATTTCTGGAATGGATACCGAGCCTGAAGTTTGATGTAATCGCAAAAAGGAGTAGAGTTGTGAAATAGTTAGTTCTAGTTTAAGTTAAGTAGTCTTTTTTAAATGAAGTTTTGTGTTTAAATAAGTGAAACTAGTGTGATGAGTTGTAGTCCGCTCTTTTATCAATCAATAAAGGCTTGTGAGTAAAGTTTGGTTTGTTGTGAACAGATGCGTCGTACGTGGGGTTCGTATATTCCTGGTACTTCACAAAATGAGAATGATATTCCAGATCCGCCACCAGTTCCAACAAATCTAGCGGATGCTATAGCCGCACTTGTCAATGTGACGGTTGAAAATTCTCGTTTGCTTCATGAGATGGCTCAAAGTAATCAGAATCAGATGCATGGAAACCGTGGTCGCCATCATAATAGGCAGGAGGCTACATATGTGGACTTCACAGATACAAAGCCCTCAGTATTCACTAAGGTAGATGAACCATTGGAGGCTGATGATTGGCTTAGGACCATGGAGCAGAAATTTGATCTTATACCATGCACAGAGTTTCAGAAATCAGTCTTTGCTGCTCAGCAACTTAGAGGTGCAGCCGGTGCTTGGTATGCAAATCATATGGCCATGCAACCCGTCGGTGTTCCGTTAACTTGGATGGAGTTTCGTACTGCTTTTAGGGCACATTATATCTCGGAGGGAGTTATGGCTATGAAGCTGGATGAATTTCTTGCTTTGAGGCAAGAGGACCAAACCGTGATGCAGTATGTGGGAAGATTCAATCACCTGTCTCAATATGCACCTGAACATGTCAGTACTGACGTCAAGAAAAAGAAATGGTTCATGAGAGGTCTGAATACCAAATTGCAGACTATGATGACAACTTGTACTAATGTCACTTATCATGAGGCAGTGAATATTGCAATTGCTTCAGAGGCAAAGTATCGGCAGCATAAGGAGCTCAAGAAGAAAAAGAGTATGCCATCTGGATCTTATGGGGGAAATCCAAAGAGGCAAAGGGTGATTTATCATCCAGTAAATCATAATCGTCCTCTTTATCATCCGCCGCAGTTTCAAGCCGGTCAGCAATCAAATGTCCGCTCTGTTACAACTTATCAGAATCCACAACCGACCAATGCTTCTGGGGTTTCTGCTTCAACACCCCAGGGTCACAAGTATCCCTGTTTCAATTGTGGCAAGCCTGGTCATTTCTCGAGAGAATGTCTGTATCCAAGGCAGTCTAATCCCAATTATCAGAAGACTCCTGCAAATCAACAACAGGGTTAGGCACAGAATAAGGGCAACAATCAGAATGTTCAGAAAGGCAAAGATGAAAAGAAGATAGGACGAGTGTTCTACATTCAAGCTGGGGAAATTCCGAAAGGGGAGCCAGTGATGATGGGTATGTTTCCTGTCGCCAACCATCCTGCAGTTATACTTTTTGATTCTGGCGCATCGCATTCATTCATCAATAGAACATTTGTGGTGAAGTATGAAATTTCTATTGGGGCAACAAAGGAAAATTTATTTATACAGTCGCCCAGGGGACGTCTGTGTACTAAAGAAATGGTATACCAGGTGCCCATAAACCTGAGTGGGTATATTTTTCCCACTACCATGATTATCCTTAAGGATCAGGATATAGATGTAATCTTAGGAATGAATTGGATGTATCAGCATAAGGCTGTTATAGATGCTTTGAATAGAACTATAATGGTGAGTTTGCTAGATAGTACTTCTCAACTTCTCATCCAACTTCCAACCTTAAGAAGATCAGTGGGCAAAGTTTGGGCAACTGCCGTCAAAGAGATTAGAGATATCCCAGTAGTATGTGAATTTTCTAAGGATTTACCCGGTCTACCACCTGATAGGGATGTCCAGTTTAACATAGAATTGCAACCTGGAACAGCTCCGATTTCTCAGAGAGCTTATAGGATGCCACCTAAGGAGTTAGTCGAGTTGAAAACTCAGTTGCAAGAATTGATTGAGAAGGGGTTTATACAACCTAGTTCATCGCCTTGGGGGTGTCCAGCAATTTTTGTGAAAAAGAAAGATGAGACCCTGATGTTATGTGTTGACTATCGTCCGTTGAATGAAGTGACCATCAAGAATAAGTATCCATTACCTTGGATAGATTTGCTTTTTGTCAACTGGCTGGAGTCAAAGTTTTCTCCAAGATAGATTTGAGGTCAGGATATCACTAAATCAAGATAAAGCCTGAAGATATTCCCAAAACGGCATTTACCACAAGATATGGATTATATGAATACTTGGTAATGTCTTTTGGTTTGACCAATGCTCCAGCTCATTTTATGTATTTGATGAATTCTGTATTCATGCCTGAGCTAGACAAATTTGTAGTGGTGTTTATTGATGATATTCTAGTATATTCCAAGAATAAGGAAGAACATGCGAGACACCTCAGAATTGTTCTAACTCGCTTGAGAGAACATCAACTATATGCCAAGTTCAGCAAGTGTGATTTTTGGCTTAAGGAAGTACAATTTCTTGGACATATCTTGTCAGCGGAAGGAGTTGCTGTTGATCCAAGCAAAGTGAAGGATGTGCTTGATTGGAAACCACCAACCACAGTTCATCAAGTTCGGAGTTTTCTGGGATTGGCGGGGTATTACCGTCGATTTATTCTAGATTTCTCTAAAGTATCAAAGTCCATTACTGAGTTACTGAAGAACCAAGTCAAGTTTGCCTGGTCATCTGATTGTGAAGAGGCTTTCCAGACTTTGAAGAGACTATTGACCACTGCACCAGTATTAGCCCAACCTGATATCGAGAAGCCGTTTGATGTTTATTGTGATGCTTCAGGTATTGGTATTGGACGTGTGTTGATGCAAGAAGGCCGAGTCATTGCTTATGCATCCAGGCAACTTAAGCAACATGAAGAACACTATCCGACTCATGATCTGGAGTTAGCAGCTGTGGTCCATGCTCTGAAGATTTGGTGGCATTACCTACTTGGTAATATGTGCCATATTTATACAGAGCACAAGAGCTTAAAGTATATCTTTACTCAGTCAGAATTGAATATGCGACAAAGAAGATGGTTAGAGCTGATTAAAGATTATGACTTGGAAGTACATTATCACCCTAGTAAAGCAAATGTGGTGGCAGATGCCGTCAGTCACAAAAGTTATTGTAATTGCCTGACAGTAAGAACAATGGGTCTGACCTTATGTCAAGAGATGGAGAAATTGAATGTAGAGGTAATTCAACAAGGTAGTTTGACCAACATAATTGTTGAAGCCACTATTCGAGATCAAGTTATTGCTGCTCAGAAGGAAAACAAGGGTGTAGCCCATATCAAGGAAAGAGTCAGGAATGGAAAGGCAGAATGTTTCAGCATAGATAATGAAGGTGTGCTATGGTTCAAGGATCGTTTGGTAGTACCAAAGGTTCTCGAGTTGCGGCAGTCAATTCTTGAAGAAGCACATGCTACTAGGTTATCTATCCATCCGGGAAGCAATAAGATGTACCATGACTTAAAACAAAGGTTTTGGTGGACCAAAATGAAGATAGAAATTGTAAGATATATAGCAAAGTGTGATACTTGTCAGAAAGTGAAAGCTATACATTTGAGGTCTGCTGGAGAATTACAACCATTACCTATTCCAGCTTGGAAGTGGGAGGACATAAGTATGGACTTTATTGTTGGTCTACCCAAGACATCAAAGGGATTTGACTCAATATGGGTTATTGTAGATCGACTCACTAAGTCAACACATTTTCTTCCTGTCAAGACTATATACCCCACTGTCCAATATGCCAAGATATATTTAGCAAGAATTATGAGTCTCCATGGAATACCAAAGACCATAGTGTCTGATAGGGGTACACAGTTTGTCTCCAGTTTTTGGAAACAATTGCATTCTTCATTGGGTACCAAGCTCCTGTATAGTACAGCTTATCATCCGCAGACTGATGGATAGACTGAAATAGTCAATCAAGTGCTTGAAGATATGTTAAGGTGCTGTGTCCTTAATTATTCCAATAAGTGGGACGAATGTTTACCTTTGGCCGAGTTCTCATATAACAATAGTTATCAGGAAAGCATTAGAATGGCTCCATTTGAAGCACTCTATGGTCGTAGATGCAGAACATCGTTGAGTTTGTCGGAGCCCGAAGAAAGAAGATTCTTTGGAGTTGACCTTGTGAAAGAAACCGAAGACAAGGTTAGGCAAATATAGAGTAGCCTGAAGATAGCTCAGTCCCGCCAAAAGAGTTATGCGGATAGACGACGGAGACCATTGGTGTTTAACAAAGGAGATTTTGTATATCTGAAAGTATCACCAATGAAAGGAGTTACCCGTTTTGGTGTTAAAGGCAAGTTGGCACCCCGATATATTGGACCATTTCAAATTCTAGAGAGATATGGAAAAGTGGCCTATCGCTTGAAATTACCAGAACATTTATCAGCTGTACATGATGTGTTCCATGTGTCTCAATTGAAGAAGTGTCTCCGAGTGCCTAAGCAGAATGTTGAAGTTGAAGGAGTGGAACTTGAACCAGATCTGACTTATTCAGAATATCCTATCCGAGTGTTGGATCAAAAAGATCATGTTACTCGAAGGAGGACAATAAAGTTCTACAAGATACAATGGAATCAACATTCAGAAGAGGAGGCTACTTGGGAATCAAAAGATTACTTGTTAGAAAAGTTTCCAGAATTTCTTGCATCATTATAGAAGAGAGTACTGTTAGTTGAGCTCGGTTGTTACAAATTGTGTTTTGTAAAGGAACCTCAGTTGTTTTATGGATGATAATTGGATGTTTTTGGATTGACACATTTCCTTTTCCATTACTTACCCTATGGCTTTGAATCTCGGGGCGAGATTTCTTTTAGGGGGAAGGATTGTAACACCCTGGGTGTTTAAGTATTAAAAACTGGACATATCATCATATGCATTGCAAGGCATTGGCCATATTGCAAACTTTGTTATGCATTCACTAAAACAAGTTTACATTTATGTTATAAGTATTGCTTGGTATTGTTTGAATCAAGTTTGAAATCTTTGTATTGATTTGAAATTCCGAAAACCCTGATTTTTCAATATTTAAATCCAACCCTGAAAACCCATTTCAAAATCGAAGCACATTTTGGGGTTTAGTCTTAAAGCAAAGTTGTAGAGCTTGTCGAGTTGTACAAAGTTTGTTTTTGGAGTTTTTTAAGTTGTTTAGTAAAATTTGAAGTTATTTAAAAAGGCGAAATTCCTTAAATATCCCGCTTTGAATTCAAAATTTCATTTCAAAATGTAGGCCGAATTTGGGTATGGTTTCAAAAGAAAAGTTGTAGGGCTTTTGATTTTGAAAAACTTTTGTTTTTGGAGATTTTTGAGTTGTTATGAAAATTTGGGAGTAATTTGTGAAATTAGGCGAATGGCAATTCTGTAATTTCGATGAACAGTGTTCACCGCTTGAGCTACACCGCCGGCGAGCTTCGGTTTGCTTCTAGTCGCGCGCGTGGCCGTCTGGGCGCGTTGGCACGGTGAAGGCTTCTGTGTGGCTTCTTTGCGCTTCCTCGGTCGCGTTATAAGCCAGCCACCGTCGCTGTTCTTCGCTTTCTCTTCTCCTCTGTTTTTCCAGTCACCGCCGTCGCTGCTCAGTTGAGCCCTCGCCGTCGAACCAGCGCCTGCGTCGTCATGGCATAGTGCTAGATAGCTTCGCCTACTCCTTGCGCACCCAGCCAGCTAGCTCTGGTCGATTGATTTCGCCATGAGTTCGCCGTTCGTCGCTTTCTTCCTCGCGGACGGCAACCTCACCCGAGATTCTGTTTCACCGCGGCCAGCCTACTCCGGTGAGCCGTTGGCCTTGATCGGTGTACCTAAGGTTTCGTCTCGATGCTGTGGTGCTTAATCCTGTGTTGCTTGCTCGTTTTGATCACTGCAGTCGCCGGTTCTTCCTCACCGACGATCTTTGCTCCGCCGTGATCACTGTGGTCGTCGTCACGCCTCTCCGTTGCATCTCCGACCTCTCTCCTTGCTTCAACACGTTCGGGGTGAGCTACTGGTGCTTCCTGGATCCTTTGTTTGAGCTCTACTGGTTTCACGTCGCCGGCGTAGCGCTGCCGTGCCACCGTGTCCGCCATGGCCGCCATCGAGCTAGTATAGGGCCGTAATCACTATAGATAGGGACGTCAATCGATGCGCCTAGTCTTGGTGATCGTTTTAGTACTTTGGCCGTCGCCGTTGGACTCACCATCGACGAGTTTACGTCGGTCAGTGCCGTCGCGGTCAAAGCGCGAGGTTAGGGATGACAGGTGGGACCCGATGTCAGTGAAACAGCGTTCAAATTGGATTTTTCTATTTTTAGAATTGAATGAATAGTATCTATTTTTGTTATTTTTGTGTAGATTTATTTAGAGCTCCAAAAATTCTGAAAATTTTTGTGTGACTTCTCTGTGATGTGTATTATTTTGGAAAAATATGAAATGTTGACTTTCAATACTTTTTGAATGTGATAAAAATTGCTCAATTAATTAATAAATGAGTTTCCAGGATTTTTCTAGGCTTATTTATGTATCCAAAAATTATGAAAATTGTTTTGCCACTTAGTTATCATGTGATGAACATTTAAAAAAAATTTGAGCTCAATTAGAACAAGTTGATTTATTTCATAATTATTAATTAATTAATTAATTCTTAAAAGCGAATAGTAACCTTTAGTGATTTAGGTTTTGTTTGAGTTTTTGATTAAGTGATGTCCTTGGGTCATTAGTTGGTGATGATCCTTGGCAATTGATGTGAGTGTTATGAAAATGGTTTAGTTAGTTTAACTTGTAACTGTACCGCGAAGGAAAGATGTATTCAAGTTGTTAATTTTGCATCCATCATCGAGCATCGTGTTTCGTCTTCCGCATCACATTAAACATGGCATTGTTACTACTTGTAGTGAACG
The DNA here is from genome assembly GCA_904845875.1 of Miscanthus lutarioriparius. Lineage (NCBI taxonomy): Eukaryota > Viridiplantae > Streptophyta > Magnoliopsida > Poales > Poaceae > Miscanthus > Miscanthus lutarioriparius. The sequence continues at coordinate 92,009,989 of CAJGYO010000005.1, read as the reverse complement.
AAGGTGAACACGTGGTAGTTAATCAAGTAGTTGAGGAAGTTGATCCATCAGTGGTGGTTGGTGTTGATATCGGTGGAACGACTCCGGACCTGGACTTTTCCGTCTACGAAGGCAAGCCCCGGATGCATACAACCCTACCTTGTATTTTACAAATTGATTTCGCTTTTGCTTCTTTTTACTGCATTAAGTGATTAGGAGTCAAGTGAAAACCGAATTGGTACATTACCAACCTTATTATTCCATATTTACTATATTACTAGTTTTAAATTCGTATATGCTTATTTTTACTTAGCTATGCTTAGAATGATGAAAGTCGGGTGATTACCTGTCACCCTTGAACTTTAAATGGAACTTTGGTTAATTATGTTAACATGTGATATGGGAATGTGGAGTAATAAATCTAGATCGGGCGGACTCGGTGTGTGTGAGCCACAAGACATGGAGGCCTTGTGAGCGGGTTCTTTCCGCCTGTGTCGATTAAGGTCTGTACCGTTGTTGAATTGCATGAGGTGAGACTTTGTAGTACTAACCGCATACTCCGGTAAGCCTTAACTTGGCTATTCTATTACGAGAATGGCTACTCACGCACTGGGAGTGGAGAGATGGCGGGAATAGCGTGTACCCACGTGGCTATGGGCTGGATTGGTGGAGTACTGTATTCTCGGGTGGCGTGGACCCGTTCATGTTTTAGAGGATCCGAGGGTAGGTTGATATATGTAAGTCGGGGACCTGCATATGTCGTGTGGTCTGGAATTCCCAGCTGGGTTTTTAATCGGTTCAAATCATCGTTGCTCCTCGGTTATGGAGACTCAACTCACTGTTCATCATCGTAGTAATTAATAACTGGAACTTGAGGATGGTCTGTCAAGGTGTAGGTTATGAAGTTTCATGATCTCATTACGGATTGTGTCAGCTTTGTATAGGAGTTTATGAAGTTTTAAATGTTGATATAAAGAATTTTGTTAAAAAGCTTTTACGCAAAAGAACTTTGATTATTGCTAAAGCCATACCTTGAATCCCTAAGCCTGCATTCCTGAGTCTTATCAATTTTATTTCGGTTAAGTCTTGTTGAGTACTTTTGTACTCAGGGTTCGTTGACCCTTGTTGCAGGTGAGGCTCATGAGCAGATCTGTTTTGGATCGTGCTGCATGACTGTTGTTCAGTGCGATGACGATAATTAAATGTGTGGCCCTTGGGCAGGGCAGCTTAAGTTGTGTGTTTTGTAATATATTATAAAGCCACTCCACTACTTTGGTTTGTTTTAATATTGAACTTAGTTGTATGGTTTGAAACAAATGGTTTGTAAACTATGTTATTGTAAGACTTCCGTTGTTTTTACTCTGATGTATCTATTTGAATAAACTGTTGTAATACTACAATGACTCTGTAATGTGATCCTGCTCAGAAATCGTGGATGATTCGGGGTTCCCCGAGGACACCCGACAGTCTTCTTAAGTTATCAGGAACATATGCATAGTTGTCAGAGGTCTTTGGACAGTGACATGTGCATGTGGGCCCTATAATTTAGGAGGTTCTGCCACAGTTGTGAAGCTTAGTGCACATCCAAACCCAATGCCAAGTGAAAATTGAGTGAAGTTCAAATGTCACAACATACAAGTGCAAATATTCAAGTTGTGGGTGGTTTCATTGGATATATTTGAAGGCTTGCAAATATTTGAGTTGAAGCTTGCTAGTTGAAAGATCATGAGCTACCAAGGTATATCTCTAGTTGATCTAATTCATTTGGGTGCATATGAGTTGATTGAATTGGATATATATGTATATGTTGCTTGCTATGAGATGTTTGAATGGATTAATTGCTTAGTAATCAAATTTGAGTTGGTTTGAATGGATAAGTTTATAAGATGACTTTTAGTAAGTGGATTGAATGGATATATGTCCTGTGAAAGTATTCAAACAAATTGATTTCAAGTTTGGTTCAATTTGAAGAAGAATAGCTCAATGTGTTGAAATCTATCATTTATTGAAAATCTGAGCTAGCTGAGATCAAGTCTGAGTTTGAGTGATCAAATCTATTTGGATTGGCTTGAAATTTATTATGCATGCTCTAGACTTATGGTATTAGTTTTTTCTTGAATTTCATAATAATTGGATAATAAATGCTTCGGTTTTAGAGTGGATCTTGTCAGCTATAGTGCAGCAGCTTTTAGCATGTAGCAGTGTGGGAAGATGTGAAATCTGGTAGCAATCTAGAATTCAACTGAAGCTCAAATTTTTATAGCTGCTAGAAGTCTTAGTGAGGCACATTTTCACCAAATTTCGTGGTATGTGGATCCTTATATTGGGATATATGAATTATTCATTGAAGCATACAGAATCTGCCAGAAAAATGATAATTATTGGATTGATCAAGAGTCACTTTGATTGAATGGTCCTCAAGTTGGAAACATGTTTATAAGTGATTGAGGTACCTAAGTTTGGTTTTGAATTAAGCTACAAGTATGACAAGTAATGAGTATAGGGCCATTTGATTGTGGAGTGTACTCGGCACACATTTGGTGCTCTAATTAGAGATCAAGATCAAACTCAAAGATGAAAATGAAGTTTAAGTTATAGTGACTATTGGAGATCTTTTGGAAGAAAGAAAAGGACTTAAAAAAGTAGAAAGAAAAGTACTTAACGAAGGATTCAAAGTTACACATCAAGTTAAATCCATCATATGGATCAATCAAACAAAGTCAATTCAAGTGAGTATCAAGAATGGTTCTTTGTAGAGTGGTCACTTCTCCCTAGTGTAGGGACTTGCTGTCTTTTATAGTTAAACCAAGTGTGGTACTTGGAAGGCTAACATGGAAGTGGTGATCCAAGAAACATTGAAGATGCTTGATTGAAGCAATCAAAAGGGTTGATCTAGAGAGCAAGCAACACCCAAAAGAGAGCAAGTCATGGAATTTCAAATGGTATTCTCATATTTGGTGCTCTCAAGCAAGCATTGACAAATGATGAAGCAAGCCAACCACAACAAGAAAGTGCACTTGATCGAAAGTGGTTCTCAATTCATATGGGTGAAGAATGGATTTCATATTAATGATTAGTCTTCACCAAGCTATAAATTGGACTTCACATTACTATTAGAGTAATGAATTGGAATCTATGTGACTATCCTCTACTCCAACATAGCAAAGGTATTATTGTAATGTGCATGATTATTTTCATCCCTTACTAGTATGCGGTTAAGTGCATATAGTACATGCTTATTAGGATCATACATAACAAATGAAACGTTTAAATTCATAACCTACCACTATTGTTTGAATGGTTAATTGATCTAGTGGTATGTGTATGAGTTTGTTCATGAGCTAGTGAACCTAAGTGCTTGATCTAGTTTGGATTGTTAAACAAGTAACAAGTACAACATTGGCAAGATAACCCTTGCAAGAGGTATAAAAAAGCTTGTCATTGGATCAAACCGGACTTGAAAGCTTAAGCAAATCAATCATACGAGAAGGTGGTTCCACAAGTGATCCTCAACTTTAAGTGATCATCAAATAAAGAAAGTTCCCTCACATTCAAGAGCTCAAGATTATCAAGTGAATGACCGATGTTTGGACATAGGGGGAGGTGTCCCACCAATTGGTATCAAGGTCACAAGATCCTACACATGGTGTCTAAAGAGCTATACAAGTGGTGTCCATCAAAAATGAAGATTCAAGTGTAAACCATCTACCCCAACCCTTTGTATCAAGAGATGCACACCTTTTATGGAAATTGGTGACAAAGGGGGAGAGATTAGTATAAAGATATCATGGGAAGTTAGATTTGGACATAGATGGACATGGATATGGACAAAGAGGGAGCAACATTGAAGAAATGAGAAGGATCAAAATTCTTGGATGAGAGAAGCACACAAGTAGGGGGAGCAAGCTCATGAACTTGTTTGTTTGCATTTGATATGTGCATAGTCATGTGCTTGCTTGCATTGCATAAGTTTTTAAATTTGATATGCATGCTTGTGTGGTGTATGCTAGTTGTAGAACTTGAATGATGATTTGATAACTAGCATGCATAGGATGGTAGCTAGACTTGTTTTTCAGCACATGGTACTAGAACCTTGCTTATAATGATTGATCTCATGGAGTTTCTAGTGTTTTTGTTGTTTAGCTACTCATGGTGCTAAGGATGGTGTTAAAAGGTCAACTCCGATTGGTATCACGCTTCAAAGGTTTATTCTATACACCTTAGCATCATTGGTAGTAATTACTCTCCCACAATTCCTATCTATACATATGTGCGAGCTTCGAACCAAACACTCTTAGCACATACGTAGGGGGAGCTAATACTACCAATTCAAGTTTGTGGTACTTATCCAAAATCATTTACACATGGTAAAATTGCTTGGGCAAGCAACATGAATCCAAAAGAGCTTAATTTTCATATCTCTGTAGAGTTGTCATCAATTACCAAAAAGAGAGAGATTGAAAGGTCCTTGTTTGGTTTTGGTAATTGAGTGACAACCTTGGTGGACTAATATGTGGTTATGTGATAATATGCAGGAGATTAGTCCACAGGTGAATATATAATGAAGGAGCTCATTGCATATGAGATATGAGTCATGTGACTAAGGTGGAGAAGATCAATATGAGGCTTGGCTTGATGGACCGGTTGCAAGAGTGAAGGGCAAGTCGGAGGCTTTGAAGCGCTGGACTGTGTGGCAGGATGCTTGAGCAAAGACTTGGTGCTGGTGGACCGATGCAACGGTGAAGAGCAATTGAGGTCAAGATAGATGAACCAATAAGGTCACATGATGATATGAAGTGGATCATATCATTGTTGATCGTGTTGGTGCATGCGTTGCATCGACATTGGAGGATATGGAATGGAATGCGCAAGGCAAAGGTATAATCTATAGGGAATTTCATTTCACCAGTCATAGGTGTGTAGCGAAGTTTATGACCGGGTTTAGGATAGATGTCCGTACTATCAAGAGGGGCAAACTTGTTTGCATATCGGTCATCAAGTACCACTCGAGTGATCTAACTTTGCATCGTTGCTAGGATCGAGTGGCGTGGCAAGTTGAGTGGCTAATCCTTTGAAAAATGATTGTGAAAATGCTAACACACATGCACATGGTGGTGTATACTTGGTGGTTTTGGCATATTTGCTAAGGAAAAGTTGTTGGACTTGAATTGGATTAACTTGGAGAAGAGAGAAAGGTTTTTCAGTGTGCTCTGAACTATGCGATGGCTATTGGATTGGAATTCTGTGTTGACCCATTTTGCTTTGGATCAAATTTACTAGTGGGTTGTGTATCCATCTGAGTAAGCTTTCTAAAATGTCCAAGACCATCGAATTTGGAGTTCGGAGCTAAGAGTTATAGCCGTTTTAGCGTTGAAAGGTCTGTGACCGGACTCTGTGACCTGCGCGTCCGGTCAGTACCAGCGAGTTCGATCAGAGAGTCCGGTCAGTGTTTCTTTCACGTGCAGAAGTTACCGGACGCTAGGGGAGTCCGGTCATCAAAAGAGCTCTCTGGAACCTCTCTGGAAGTGATCGGACTCTAGGAGAGTCGAGTCCGGTCGTAGGAGAAAGCAGAGTCCGATCAGTTGTGCAGAGATGCGTTGGTAACCAGACTCGGCCTCCGCGCATCCGGTTGTTGGACCTAGGCACGTCCGGTCAGGAGTATGAGCGCGTGGGAGCTAGCCATTGGAGCCCAATGGTCAGCTTTGAAAGAAGGGGACGCGTGGCGTCATCCTAGTAACCAGACTTTGTGACCTGCATGTCTGGTCGTTAAGACCTGCGAGTCCGGTCAGTGCGTGTTTTGCACAGTGAAGGGGCAATGGCTCTTTTAGCCCTTGGGGCCATAAATAGAAGTGGTGGCCAGCCTTGGGTTGGTTGCTAAGCACCCTCACGCCTATGTGGCTTGTGTAGGAGTGCTTGGATGCCCTCTAACTCACTTGTGCTTGCAAGAGTGCGAATCGATTGCGAGTGAGTGTGATTCTAGTGCGTTGCATTGTGAGATTGCATCGAGTGAAACTAGGTGTTCAAGTTGCAAGCCGGTGGTGCTTGTTACTCTTGGAGGTTGCCACCTCCTACATGGCTTGGTGGTGGTCTCCATCGAAGCACGCAAAGAAGATTGTGCAGTGCTCTGGAGAAGTGATTGTGAGGGGAATTGTACTCACCCCACGGGAGCTACGAAGAGCAACACTAGTAGAGCGTGTCATTGAGCTACCCTCACTTGTGGGTAGGTTCTTGCGGTGCTCGACGTGTGGACTTGGCGGGTGATGCTAATTAGCCACCGAGCCACCAAGTGAGCAGTCGACACAATGGGGACTAGTGTGTTGGCAAGCACGTGAACCTCGGGATAAAATCATCGTGTCATTCTTGTCTTCCCATTGGTTTGCATTCCCTTTTACACAAGCTTGTATTTACCTTCATATACATTGTGCTTGTGTAGTCGCTCTTGTAGTTAGTTAGCTTGTGTAGCTTGCTAGTTACCTTCTTACTTGTGTAGCATAGAAGTAGCTCCCTTGCGTAACTAATTTGGTTTTAGTAATCTTGTTAGTTATATTGCTTAGTTTGTGTAGCTAAGTAATTTGCGCTCTTTAAATTGGCATTAGTTGCCTTGTTATTGAGCATTGCTAGTGAGTTTAGGCTTTGTGTTTTTGCATACTAGTTGTGTAGGAGCTCCCCCGTTGCTTGAAGTACTAGTTGCATAGGTTTGTGTGACCTTGCTATTAGAATTGATTAAGTGAGCTCTAGCTAGCCTGACACCTTTGTTGCCTAATTAGGATCTTTATAAGGTGCTTGTGAACTTAAATAAAGGGGTGTAGTCTTGGCTAGACCAATAAGTTTAATTCCGTATTTATTTTGGTTAGCTGGCGCGTTTAATTTTAGAAATGACTATTCACCCCCCTTTAGTCTGCCATCCCGACCCTTCACGCGCGCCACTGATCCCATGGAGCCCCCCCCCTCCAAGAATTTTTGTCATACTGCTTTGAGGAGGAGAGACCAGAGGTTCAAGATGAACTTTTAGCCCCCTAAACTTTCATCCTAGAGGTTCTAACAGGTTTCACATACACATACACATAGGATGGTAATTCAAAATATCAACTCGACAAAAGGTTTTGATGCATTATTTACTCTATGTGACATTGACGACACCCTACGATGATTGTACCATCTTGATCTCGCCGGAGGGCATGGCCGCATTGGAGGGTGCTGGCTTGACACGGCTCGTGAATACTCCCCACCATCCATGTTTGCATCGCCTCTTGTTCACGGTGGATAGAAGTGGAAGGATGATCAATGTGAGGAAAGGAGTGAGGAGTATCATCTCAGTGACATGGATGCCCATAAGTCATGGCCACAGCCGTAAGTACCTCATGCTTGCCTGTATGACCACGAGGACTAGAGCAGGCAGGCGGTCAATGATGGCTCTAACAAACTGCGTATATTAAGTACCAAGGTTGTGTTAAATTAAAATTGACTCTAAAGAGAGGAAGAAAAGGATTGCATCTAGGTTACCTTGAGGAGGAGGCGTCTCATGGAAGGCGGGGTTTTTTTTGCCCTTAGGGGCATATGCTCCTACCCAATGCACCGCATGGGGATGTGTGCACTGCAGGCATGCACATCTAACGATGCATTAGGTAGGAGCACATGCCCCTAAGGGAAGATTTAACTTTTCCGTGTCACACGTCCTTGGCGTCGCGGGTAAGGAGTGGTATCCCTAGTGCCCTTGGCAAGCAGGCCCACAACTGCTAAGATGGTGAGCGTGCCTGACAACACCCACATCGCCATGTTGGCGAACTAGGCTAGGCTCATATCCGCGATCATGATGTAATAATGTGATGTGAGTAGAGGAGCACGATAGGGTTGGTGTTGTGGAAATTGTTGTTGTTGTTGTTGATAGATTAGATAGTAGAGGCAAGATTTTACATATTGTTGATATATGCACATGTTCTTTCTTATTCTCTCCATAGATAGCCAGCCACCTTTATCTTTATCATTGTTTGGGGAATAGGCGCCATCTTTATCTTTATCATTGTTTGGGGAATTGTAACACCTCTGGTGTTACGAGCTCATTTAGCACCAAGAGTTAGGCCTAACAAACATTTTCGAAATGAGTTTCTTGGATTTTTTATTTAAAACTTACTTGAAGCGATAAGTGAATCCTGTGTGACTCCATTTTGTGGACTCAAATAAACGTCCAAGTTAAATTACTCAGTGCGTAAAGATATTTAAGAATGTCCGATAACGATTCTAGCAAGTAAATGGCGAATGGCTTGTTCTGTTGGATTGAGCATGAAAACAATTTTTATAACCAAATAAAATATAGCTTGTAATTCATATTTAGATAAAAGTTTGAAGTGGTATTTTTGGCATTTGAATTCTAACAAAATTTTCTAAATCTTAGTTTCGTGTTTTGGTACGATTTGTTGCATCAAGATGTGTACTTGAACACGGTGTAGGTTGTGGTTGGTCTGGAAGTCGCGAGGCTCTCATAAAAATTTCCCCATTTTTGCTTTGAACATGTTAACCATGTTAGTGGTGCTCTGTCTGTGAACCGGCGTTCTGCGTGACCTTTCTTCCCTTCTCATTGATTTTGTGTTACTGCTCCTCTCATCGCGTCGTGGTGCGTTGGTCCCGTGTGGCGACTCGGTGTGCGCCGCTGTTCCGCTGCCACTACCTTGCTCTACGCTGTGCTCCTGCCATCTCACGTCGCGTCCAGGCCTGCTGCACCGCTGTTGGTCCTGCCGTTGCTGTCTGCTCTGGCCAACGTCGTCACACCATCTTGGATGGCGCTGCACATAGCCGTGGCCCCGGTCGTAGTGATGATGGGACGCGTCGCTGTCTGGCCTAGCCCTGCCGGCCACGTTGTGCCAGGTCGTCCTGCCCACGCCGTGTTTATGAAGAAGATGGCCGAGCTGTTGTCTGCCTCCGCTTGTCTTTGTCGCCTCTGCTACGCCAAGCCATTCAGCTCCGCTGCTCACTTGCTTCTCTCAAATCAAGTTTCTCTGTTCTTGCCCGTGAAGCCGAGCATCGTTGCTGCAACGCCAAGTCCTTTTCTGATTCGTCAATCGGACCACGTGCTCGGGCGAGCGAGCTCAGGTCTCCTCGCCCTTTTTCTCTGCGCCGTCTTCTCTGCCCTCTCAACCTATGTTTCTGCTTGCTCTACCGAGCTGAGCCGCGCACTGCTTTTCCCCACCCTCTCTTTTCTTGCTATGTCGAGGAGGAGGCGCCCCAGCTCCAGTCCACCATCGGCTGTTCTGGCTGGGCTGCTCGTGCCCGTCCCCGCGTTGGGCCGCTGCATCCGTGTCTGGGCCATCCGCGCCTGGGCCGCCGCGCCCCACCAGGCCGGCCTTGGGCCGCTCATGCCGCGCGCGCTGTGCCCTGCCTAGGCTGCCTTGCTACTGGACCTGAGCGGGCCGATCTGGTGGCCGCTGGCCCTTTAGTTTTCTAAAGTGATTGCTAATCTAGTTTAGGAAATAAATTGTAAAATCAACATAAATTGTGTAGTTGTCCAACAATGATGAAACCAATTTTGTTAGTCTCCTAAAATCATGATCTGTCTGCTAGTACGTTTTGTTCACACAGTTTGATAATATTGTTGAAAGCTATATAATTAATTTAAGATACTTAATATTGTAAAAATATAAATTTATAGGAATTGTTATGGTAAATTGGTAATAGTGTTGGATCTCAAATTTTTATAGTAGATTCCTAGTAATATTAGGTACTCACTGTAATTTTTGTAGCTCCAGAATAATTAGATTGCTAGATGGATAATGATGTCCTATTTTAAATAAAGATTAAATTGATAGAATGGGATAAAGAAACAACTTGAGTTTGTATAACTAAAACATTTGTTGGGAAATAACGCCTTATTCGACAACATGGATATGTAGCCTAAGTACGGTCGTCGTTAGAACTAGCTCGTTAACTTGAAAGGCGTAAATCGTATATTACGAGTCACGGTTACAGTTAATTAATTACGTCTTTACATTGCATCGCATTGCATATCATAATAGGGACGTCGATGGATCGTGGAGTCATCGAGAGTTGCTGAAGAAATGGTACTTTTGGAGATCGTGTCGCCATGATAGAAAGCTAACTTTTGGTTATATTTTACCCAGGCAAACCCCGGTGCATAACCCCTACTTTTCTGCACCTTAAATTATATTTGTGCATTAAGTTTTAAGGAGTTGAATGAAACCCACTTGCATATATAAATCTTTATCCTATGAGTCTTACTAGTATGATAGGATCGTATAGATTGCTATGCTACAGGACTCCAGTAGAAATCGAGTGATTGTCTGTCACTCGCGAGAGATAGAAAATATATTACTATATTATTATCACTTAGAAAATATAAATGGTGGAAAGGAAAAATGGTAACCAGATAGGGATATGGTTTGGGTATTGGTGGGTGTAAGAGGTTGTGTCATACGGCCAATGTGACATAGCTTGGTTACACCGTGTTCCCTATCTGTGTCGATTAAGGACCGGTCGTTGTATTGGACTCTAGGCAAGTCACAGACTTATTATCCCGAGCACATACTTGGGTATGGGCACAGGGAAGACTTGTTACTCTCTTGTCATGGGCTTCGGCTCTTTTCGGACCGACTGTCAGGGTGGTTTTTGGGTATTGGAGGTCCTTGCACCGCACTGAGTCCGGGACTCAGGGGTAGGGGCTTGGAGTCCCAGTTTAGACAGGGACCTAGACCCTATGACAGGAGGGTAGTGGGTTGGTCCTGCTTGTGCCTGGGGTACAAGCGGGGAGTGTGTTTTCGGGGTACCCAGCTGGGGGCATTGATTCGTGAATCGCCGGCGTTCCGGTACAACTTGTCTACGGCCCCGCACCGTAGTAAGAACTGGAAGATGAAAGATAGAAAAAGGAAATCTGATTGCTTACCACCTGCTTGAAAGTAGCACATGTGCTTACATAGAATGACTGGTTAATGAACTAATGCACTGCTAATAAAAATTGAATATAAGGACGCACTTTTAGTAACGCTCCTACAGATGCAATAAACCCACAAGCCAGATAGCCTTGCATATCCTTAGAGTCTTTTCTTTTCTCCTGTCAGGTAAGTCTTGCTGAGTACAATTGAGTACTCAGGGTTTTATTTTCCCTGTTGCAGGTGACAGGTGGAGGCTAGAGCTGACCTTTGTGTGTGGATTTCTCCTGGTGGGCTCAAAGATGATTTCATTTACGCTGTGATCATAGTTTTTATTTATAACTCTCACCAAATATTTTATTAAAGGGAAGTTTATAATCTGTTGTCGTAATTTATATATCAATATTTCATCACTGTCATAAATAGATGTTTAATTCCGCTGTAACTTTATTTACATTCCGCTGTTCAATTAAATTGATCATAACTCTAATAATATGATTACATTTCGGTGTTAAATAATAAATGTTATACTCTGATGTTACATGTAAAGTGATGTAAGAAATGGTTAATAATGATGTAAGCTTTATTCTCTTATTTGTGATCCTAATGGAAAAATGTGGATTTTCGGGTTCTCCCTTGGGGTGTGCCTGACGGAACCACGTGATTTGGTGTCATCTCTTGAGTACTTAATGTCTAATGGAAGACGAGTACTCCTGAGAAACGTTAGATTAGACGGTTCTACCACAAGAATGGGCACCACTTTATCTTTATCATTGTTTGGGGAATGGGCATCGCATCGAGCATGTACCCAGCCCGGACATCCGAGGTCGAGCAAGCATTTTTTTTCCTCCAACCACACTGTGAGCAGGGGCGGACACAGTACGCAAGGAGCGGGGACACGTGCCCCCACTCAAGTTCTTGGTTTCCAAAGAAAATTCATTTTTCCTGTTGGTGTAGAGGTCCATCAATAACAAGCCGTCGCTCAAATTTTATGCTAGTTCCACCCCTGCGTGGGAACATACGGCTGGGCGAGAGACTTGGCAAGATATATATATTGACGACGCGCGCATAGCAAGGGGATGACGCACCTAGCTTGGCAGCGCCATATATCTAGCCACAGCTAGCAAAGAACCACCACCGTATATTCATAGCACGCTAGCTGCGCTACGACAGCCAAGAAATCCACGACGAGTAATTAAACTAGCTAGTTGAGCTAAATTATCGTGTGCTTAATTAGCTTCCATCATATGCATGTGTGAGAATATACTGCGTCGGTCGGTGTGTGTTCAGTGTCCTCAACTAGCAATGCATGCATGCACAGCAAATTAATTATGGTATGATAACAATAGATTCGCAAATATCTCGTTTGATTCGATGGTGTATGTTGACATATATACAATGATTTCCAGATTATCGATCGATCGCCAAATTCAATTCGCCAGCTGACTCATTTAATCGCCAAATTTTGTGCTAGGTATAGACGATCATTTAGGATTGGCTTTTGCACATAATAAAAAGTGCAAACTTCACTCGGCGCCTACTCGAAGTTACTTAGCCCTGGAAAGAGTCACGATCCTCTAACATAGAATGAGGTGGGATGAAAATGAAAGTATTTATCTCACCCTTGTGGGCCTCTTGCCAAAAGGGTCTCTAAAACAACATGAGCTTGCAAAAACAACTTTAGCTTCACGTGAAGCCAAAACCCAAACTAAACATGGCTGAAAGATTCAAGGTCTCTAGATTTTGAAGGCTGCATATTGACGTGGGAAGAATACAGAGATTGCTGCAATTGGATAGGTAAAGAGTATGCAAATTGTGGAGGCTGCGATGGAATTGGGCAGAGTATTTGAGAAAATAACTCGGGAAAAAAGGTCATGCTCCCTCTCCCGAGCGCCCCCAACGGGCGACTCGGGGGCACTCGCCGGCGCAGCCCCAGCGCCCCGCTCCTGCCCCTCTCTGGCCGCCGCCGCCTCCCTCCAGCGTGAAGCGGCGGCGGCCATGCGGCCCCGCACAACCGCAACCGTCGTGCAGCCCCTTCCTCCCCCCCCGTTACTCCACCACCTCCTCGGTCCACGCCACTCCCCGTGGGCTGGCCGCCATGGCAGGCGGATCCGCCTCCCAGTCACGGATTTGGCCTCTCACGGTGGTCGGCGGCCTCCCCCTCGCCGGCGCTGCTCCTCCCGGTCCGGCGTCCTTCGTGCGCTGGGCGCGCGCAGCGGCTGCTCCGGCAACCCCGCTACCTCTGGCGGCGGTGGTGCCGAATCCGCCCTGCCTGGGTCCGGATCTGGCCACCCACGGATGGTGGCGCCCCCCCCCCCCTTTCGGCGCGGTTCCTCCCACTCCGGCGGCCGCCGTGCTTGCGGGGGCGCGCTTGGGAGCTTCCGGGCGCCCTCCTGCTATCTCCGGCGGGTAGGCTGGCCGGTGGGGCCGGATCCGCCCTCCCTGGGTCCGGGTCAGGGCCGCTGCGGCTGGTGGCGGCATCCTCCCCTTGCTGCATCATGGCTCCCCCCGAGCCCCGTGGTGCGAGTGGGTGGCGTGTGGGGGTGACTGTCGGACTTCGCGGTTGGCGCTTGTGGCTGGCGGTGTCGGGGCCGGTGAAGTGTTCGCCGTTGGGGTTGCTGGGGCAAGCTTGGGGACGTTAATCCCTCTTGGATGCTTCTCCCAACGAAGTTGGCGTTCGTGGATGTCATTCCCTTCTTGATGGCTTCGTTGATGCACTCCGCCTGATCCCTCGTTGCTCTCGCCGGAGTCGTTCCATCCTGTGTTGTGCATGCATGTATAGTCAAGCGGTGGAGGGCAGGGGTGGCGTGCCTTCAAGACTCCCTGTTTTGTTGTGCTCGATGTGGGCGAGCACCGGCAAAAGCCATGTCGGATCTGTCGGCAAGACGACGGCGGCGCGCCTGCGGCGTCGTCTCTCCTCCTTGGAGGCGTTGTCATGGTGTTTTCCCACTCGACCCGACCGCGCAGGTGGTGCGTCGGTTGTGCCGTGGTGGCATGGCCGACAACGGCTTGCTTGGATGAGTGCCGCGACGCCGTGGTGGTGTGGTGGCAATAGCCAACCAGGGCACCAAAGGCGCCATGGTGGCGTGGTCGAGGAACTTGGCTGCTTCCTCAAGGCCAAGAGGCTGCTTCTTGAAGGCCAAGAGGTGCTGCTGCTTCTCCACTGCCGCTGCGGCATGGGGCGGGCGGTCCTGTGGCCTGGACCGTCGGTGTTCTTCAACTCTATCTTCACATTGGTTTGTCCTTCGGTGTTTGTTGTTGCCGCTGTCGTTCGGTTCGTTGGCGGATGCTTTGCCGCTGTTGCTGCTTGGGTGGATGCTTGGCCACCTCGTCGCTTCGGTCTCCACGCTCATTCACTCATCGAGCGTGTGATGGCCCTCGTTACGGATGCTTTGCCGTAATGGTCCTTTTTTTCGCGGATGCTTGGCCGCCGTGGTCGTTTCTTGTGCGGATGCTTTGTCGCGGTTGTCGTGCTTGGCTCCCTTTGGCTTCCTTGGTGGATGTCAAGCTAGCGCAGCTTTACACACTACACCTTAGGCTACCAATGTGTTTTTGTCTTCCTGTAATAGGCTCAGTCTGTAAGGGTTTGGTGGTGGAGGCCCTACCCCCGGTGCTTTCTTGCTGTATCGTTTGTGTTTGTGGGATTGTGCTGGTAATTTTAGGATTACCGGTCAGTCGTTGTTGTTTGGTTTGGTGTTGTCTACTTCCTCTTAATGAAATACGTGCTACACGGCACGTTCGAGAAAAAAAAAATGGGCAGAGTTTCGATTGGGGATGAAGAAATATCCAAGTACCTTAGGTGTTTCAGTTTGACAACCAATTGGGGAAGCTCCGTAATAGGGCTGCCTCCCAAATCCAGTACGCGCAAACACCTAGACTGAAGAACCATCTTGATGTCAAAATTATATCCTCATGAATGGAAGGCACGAACTCTACGAAACATGCTCTGAATAACTTCAGGCGCTTCCATGTCATCAACCAGTGATACATAACAGCATCCTTGTGACCATTAACCTGGTTAGAACTCATTGTCTGAACTTCATCCCTTGCAACCGATTGTGCAAGGCCATGCACCAATTCATGAATCATATACTTGGCATTGCCGTCTTCTTCTAATTCCTTCTTTGATAAATCATGCTCCTCCACTTCCTGAAGGAATGACATCCACAACAAGTGCTCAAAGCAGTCATTCGCTCTATCAAAAAGTCATTCGCTGCGATACTTTGTAGGTTCAATAAAACCAAGAGCAACCCATTGCTGAATAAGCTTATCCCTGCCAATTTCATGGCTCCTAGGAAACACCGAACAATAAGCGAAGCACTCCTTCACACTAGGTGCCATCTGGTCGTAGCTAAGTTTCAGAGATGGCAAGATCGTCTCTTCCTTCTCCATCTGCCATATCTCACTGTCCTTGACAGCCACCCATGATTGTTCATTTTTGTTGAACCTCAAGAATTCAACATGCTCCCAAGAGCCTTCGCTGCTAATGGCACGCCAGCGCATTTGTGAACAATTTCTTTGCCTACCTTGGCCAGCTTGGGATGCAAATTCTCCTCCCCTTCCTCGAATGCCTTGTACCTGAATACCTCCCAGCAATCGTCGTCCGAGAGACCCTCGAGCACGAACGGCGCCACCGTGCGAACCATCATGGCAACCTTCCAGCTCCGTGTAGTCACTATGATCTTGCTGCCGCGCTTGCCGTCCTTAAGGAGTAGCCGCAGTCTCTCCCACTCCTCCTGATTCTCGGTCCACACGTCGTCGAGAACGAGCAGATACTTCATCCCCGTGAACGTCCGCGACAGGATGCTCGAGACGGCGTCGAGGTTGTCAAGGTCGCACTCGTTTTTCCTTCTCAACCCACTGTCAGGTAAGTTCTGAGAAAGGGCATATAGAAGCAGTTGATAGTAAAGGTGTTTAACGCGGAAGCATCATCGAGCTTGGACATTGTGTGAGGTCGTGAAGCTGGTTGATGGTGTGGCGCGGTTTGGAGCTGGCAAGTGGTCTGAGATTAGAAAACTGTCCTTTGCCTCATATTCTTACCGCACTTCAGTGGATCTCAAGGTGTGTTTGCTTGTACAGCTGAAACTTACTGCGATTTCATTTTCCAATCATACATCGAAACCTGCTGTTTATTCAGGACAAATGGCGTAACCTGATCAGAGCAACCAAGACACAGCTTCCGGCACAAAAAGACGTAATCACTTGTCCCTCTTCAAGGCACATGAGCACCGTTATTTATTTTGTTATTTATCTATTCCTATCGTTTATTTATCCTGCATTTATTTGCTTCCTGATGTTTGATTGTTCCTTCAACTCCTCTTAGCAGGGTGCCTGTCTGCGGAAGATTAACCCTTCTATCATACCAATACCACCATCCATTTTGTTGCGAGTGAAGGAGCTAAACGAGCTGCAGTTGCAAGGGGGTGGCTTCACAGCCCCAGTCAAGTTCTCTGGGCAGGACAGCAAGGTTCTACAGGGAAAAGGGTCAGGTTTTTGGTGATCCGTGTCATGCTGATATAGTGGGTAAAGGAAAGCACTAATTAGTTAGGTGTACGCTTCTGGACGATGTGGCATATATTATATGAGTAAATATTATACAAAGTTGGTGTATTGAACTACCATGTGCATTGAGGACTCAACACATGTGCATTGAACTACCAGGTCTTTTCTATGTGCAGTTGATGGCTTGATGCGGGGATTAAATCCCCGAGCGGGGACGGAGAAGAAGTGCTCCTCATGAGTCTTCACAGGGACGGGGATGGGGTAGTAACCCCCGACGGAGAATTCGTCGTTGACATTTCGAATGGAGACCCAGACCTCGTCTTTGGCCCCTTATGCAGACCCTTTACATCCAACCAAACAAGAGAAAGTTGTAGCCCACTAGCGTTGATAGCCCCTTATGTAGGCAACCAATGTTGCTACACCTGAGGCAGTTGTATTGCAAGATTGAACCGCAATCTTAGAAAAACGACAGTGCGACAGCACACGAGAGTGACAAGGTCTGAAAGGATTCCTACCAGCACAAGTTCGGGCTCTGGCGGCTTCTTGCCCGACTAGAATTCCTCATTAGAACATGAATCGTGAGTCAGTGAGCGTGAGGTCTCTGGCGTACGTTGCTATTGTCATCTTCCCCTTCCGTCTCATTGAAAATGTCGTTTTTTTTTATTCAAGTTTTTTATACAAATAATAAAATAAATAAATCATTATTAAAATATCTCTAATACCAAAATAAATAATAACAAAAATAAATAATATTTATATGAAATTTTTTAATAGGACGAACAGTCCAATAAGAAGTCTACACTTTTAATCGAACGGAGGAAGTATTGTCTACAGCTAACTATGCATACTGGATGTGGAAAATAGGTTGCGAAATATAAGTAGCTTAGGCGAATTTGCGTACATCGTCTTTCACAACCACCCCTGTAATTCCGCATTGTTCTCTTCTTGACTCGAAACGAAACTGCACAGGAACCAACCATTCGCACAAATTTGTGAGTGCACGACGAAATACGTGTTGAACTGGTACCTAAGAACGCCATGCAATGCAATTGTTGGAGCATCCACCAAACACTCCGCCGTAGCTTCTGCACTCCTACAACAGTAAGATTTCAGAGACTTAACTACAAATCATAACGTTTCCTTCCTCACCTGGCAACCACAACCACAAGAATAATAGATAAGTCTCACTTTCATTAATGACATCTAAGAGTTCATACATGACTTGGAATACACTCATCATCAAAACTGAAAATAGGCACTCCTACATACACTTATCTGATATCTAAATGCCCCCAAAACTTGTCAAGTCTCAGAGTAAACGTCCTTCAAAAATATTCTTCATTGGAACCTATTTAAGCCCCAGGGCGCTTATACAACATCTTCTAAATAAATGGCAACCACAAATGAAAGAATGGCGACCAGCCACCAATACCTGATGGCCCGTTGATAACAGTAGTATACAAATCTTGCTTCACAAAACCTCTGATGCCACAAACTAGCTGCTTCAATGGCGACCAACCACCAGTACCTGATAGTCTGCAGTAGCATACAAATTTTGCCTCCCGTCTTTGATGCCACCACCTAGCTGCTTGAAGGTCACAAGACTTTGCAGACTATTCTGCCTATGCTTTAGCTGAGTTTCTCCTAGCTCTACTAACAACAGACTATGAGCTATAACATAAACTGGGTCACAATCTATTATCTGCTGTATCCAGATGGAGGCCTCCGGTTTGAACTTCTGTCTAAAGCACCATAACGGTTCTGTGGTTGCTGTGACCTTGAATCAGCCCTTGTGGGTGGTGGCCTGCCTCCATAGGGCCCTCGCCCAGCATATGAACTATATGATTGTTGCTGCCACTGCTGGCCTCCACCATATGGAGGGGGTTGGTAGCCTCCACCATGGACCCCAGGATATGCTGACGGAGGTTGCCCATACAATCCAGTAGCCGGTGGATACATGTTGCTCTGCTGGTACCCATATGCAGGTGGAACCCTGCCTCGTGTATCATGGAGGCCATCTCTTGCATATGGGTGAGATTGTTGCCTTCCATGATTACCTTGTTCATATTGCGAAGGCCCCGACCTTTCATACTGATAATGACCTGATCCTGATGATGCATAAGCTGGTGGTTCACCATTTGATACACTAGCCCTAGGAACATACCATCCAGGAGGTCCAGCAGACTGCCCCACTCGTGGAGGCATGCCTTGATTGCTGACAGGGGGCACTACATTCAGATGGTGCAAGCCATTCATTATAGTTTGATATGGCATTGATGTGCCACTATGTTGCCCCCTACCAAGAGCATTTAAGCTGTTTATGACAAGTCGGTGAGCTGCCTCTCCAAGTTGACGGCCTGATATGGCACCAGGTGGGTTTTGCCTAAGAACCATTTTACAAGATCAGGATTTTCAGTTAGACCACAGAAACGTTAAATAAAAAACAAAAAGGGTGATGAAAAACCTGTTGCTATTATCATGAGGCCGCCGGCCACTATCTTCATGCCACAGCACTGGAGGTGGTTTCAGATCACCAGCTTCAACAGTCTGCAGAGAAGATTGAACAGAGTCCTTATTAACAGCTAATATCATGATGCTTATGCCACACAGCTAGACACTAAAATACAAGTTTCAAACCTTCTTGGGTATGATAACACCAACTGGCAGATGGGCTATGTGCTTATGATGATCTGGAAGCTTGTAGATTGAGCATCTGGTTGATACAAAATCCATAATTGTTCAATATAACAATTAAACAAGTACCAAAACATGTCAAGCAAAGGGGTTAAGCTTACATCACTTGATTGTCCATAATATCCTCCAGGCCATCCACAGGAGACCTGAAGATAGGAGGGCATGGATCCCCACTGCAAAGTGTTATGTAGCCATTCATTCCTCCACTGTACAAAATAAGAGCAGGTGTTAAGATATCTGGAAAAAAATTCTCTTATCGCATGTAGAAATCAGCCACATTTTCTCAATTTAACAAGCAGGCAAACTGGTTCACTGCTCTTTTAATCATTATCCCCAACCCCTTCCCCACCAGTCCACAGAACAAAAGAAAGCGTCAGTACAGAAATATCAATACAGACACACTTAACAAAATAGTATTACTTGTCAATCAACAACAGTCCTGATTGAGCTTAGCTAACCTAGCAGAAGGATCAAGATTTTCTTTAATTTCATTTCTCTTTTTGTCAGGCAGATGTCCAAATTTGCTGTTCAGAGAGTAGATATAAGGCGAAAGTGGATGTGAGCCATTCACAAAAAGCATATCAAACATGATGCTGTTTCTCCTTGCTTCTTCAGGCTACACAGAAGACGACAAAAACAAAGGAAATCTTAGAAGATTCTTATTCATTGTGCCTTGTAATGCATAAATGAATCGCAAATTGTTTCATCACCATACCGTCAAAGTATGCTCAACTTTTTTTATCTCAGCCAACAAGCGAGCTTCATCGATAAACGGTAGTTTTGCAATCCCCTGAAAAACATATATTACAGTTACTAATTAGACAAGTAGATGTGAAAAATACAAATGTGCTCTTTGAAGGGCAACTTACTTGCCAAGAATATCTCTTCCCATTCATATCTACTTCAAAATCTGCATAGTAAATGGGATCATGAATCAGAAAACAGCTAATATCAAAGATATGATAATATAGAGCACATCACATTAACAAAATCAGCAAACCTGTAGGATAAAAATCAATTATTGGTGAATTTGGATCGGTCATCAATCGACGATACTGTAGCGGTAGCGCATGGGCACTGAAATGGAAAATTAATGTGACAGCTGTTAAAATTACTTTTGCACCATTGAAGGCCTTATTAAAAAAACAATCGCAGTATATTCACCTTGCAGCTGGGAAAACACCCATAAGTTGATCGAAAGGTTTGAATGGTGTCCCAAGTTCAAATTTAATATTAAGTTGGCCCAATCCACTTAAATCCGAAGCAAACGGAGCATAATGATAAGGGTAGAACCTACATATACCAAGGAGATTTTAGAGAATGTGATAATGGACGTACAGCGCGAAAGAGTAATCAAGCCTGCCAAATGACAAATGAACCTCTGCATAATTTGATATATTTGACTAACTTGAGCAAGCTAAATTACCATTGCCATGAGCAGACCCCTTCATAATAGTAGTGCATTACCCAACACAATCCTTCAGTGTATTTGAGAACCTAAGAGAGCATCTAATAAGATTAGAAGCAGGTCGCAATAGCAGCATTCTTTAAAAGGAAGCAAACATGCTATTCTCTCAAAGCAAGTAAGAACAGCAGCAGCAGCAAAGCCATTAGCCCCAATCGCAAGCTAGTTGCCTACGCCAAAAGCCCACAGAAGTACTGTAACAAAAAATATTTCCTCAAGCCACTAGTGAGAAACTTACAACATCTCTGCGTATTTCTTCAATCTGCTCGGGTGTTCTTGCCCCAAATTTCTCTTCATAGTACCTTTCCCTCCATCCTGGTTCTCCAAGCTTCACCTGAACATAACAAACGTTAATGTTTCATAGTTTTAAACATGTAAGGTGTGAAATCACTAATGAATTAATGCATTTAAATTTCACAGTAGGTTATTGTTGTCCAAAATGCGGGGCTACATTTTTTTAATAAAAATGAACACACATAGGGCATGCTTTGTTGCAACCTTGGACTAAACTGCCTGGGTAGAAGACCTGCCTGGACTAGTCCTGAGTTTTTGTGCCTGGTATGAAGACCTGGCGGTGTAAGCTGCCTGGGTTCCAGGCCGAGGAAATGGGGCACCTGGGTGGGAGGCACTGCCCCAGATCCCACCTGCCTGGACTATAATCGACTCCCTCTCTACTAGCATAGGGTTCTCCTTGGATAAGAAAATTTTCATGATTCAGTAAGTTGAGTTTGAGACTACAGTACAATGAATGAATGATTCTTGAGTTTGCAGATCTGGTGACCATTGGCTTCTCCACCAGCTGAATCTTGCTTCTCTCCATTTGCCACCATCTGCAGACGCCGTGCTAGAGGTTTCTTCTTCATCAACACCCTTAATCATCCGTACGATTCAGGAATCTAGGCCATGTTAGAGGTAACTCCCTCACTTCTCCATACGAATCAGCAATTTGGGCTTCTAGCAGGGCTTCTTGCTTTGATCTGGCATAGCAAGATGAGGGCAGGATCGTCTTTTTCTATTGTTTCATTTCTTTTCCTCCTAACTTGTTTTGGACTATGCAAGGTTCTGAATAGAACTCAAATGAGTTTGTTACTAACTGTAGTGCAAGTTTTTGCTATTGTTTATGTACTTGCAGAATTAAACGTGAGTTGATGGTTGATGGTTCCATTATTCTCAAAATGTTCAGTTATAACATTAAAACTCCAGGTCTAATATATATTATTGAGTGCCTACTCAACCAACGATATCTGGAGTTCTTTTTCCATAAAATATTTGGTTTGGTTGTTTCTCATACTGTATAACATGCCTCAGATATCTGTCAATGTGTTGCAAATGAGATGTTTTATTTGGTGGCAATCTCACCACACTTCTAAACAATGGTGAGTGCAACCCTAGGCAACTAATGAACCGAACACTGCCTGTCTCTTCTATCAACTAAGGCTGTATCCAGGGCTTCAACCAAACGGTGCCAAGAATTCTGGATCTGTCTGGCCAGCCAATTTTGCAATTGGTGATAGGAAGCTCACACGCAGATCAAGTACCCAGGCAGCTAGTCCGGGGTCTCTAGTGCTTCTAGTAATCAATGGTGTTCAGCAATATTTAGTAATTTACAATGCACGCCTAGTTGAACCAGCTTCATTGTTCACAAATAACCAGTGATTTAGAAGACATACCTTATCCTCCTCTGGATTGTCAGAATTAAAAATATCTGATTTCTCGCGAAGTGCATCTTTAAGCATTGACTTTAGTTCTTCTTTGTTTTCACGTTCCTAACAAAGTCATCAAGAATGTCAGGTGAAAATGCAAGAAGTATTTGTTGCAAAGTACATTTGAGATCTTCTCAAGCCATATGGGAAGAATTACTTGGGCTTCAAGGTCATTTTCAGCTTCAACTATCGCTGCGGAAATGCTGGAACCTGATGTTGATACTCTTGCAACTTTCCGAGCTCGACTGTTCCTTTCTTTATTGTCTCTATGGGATCCATTCTGCTGATATGGCACAGGTACAGCCCCAGAGGCTAGGCGAGACCCTTGAAAACGTTGAACAGGTACAATAAGGTCATCCCTAACATGGGGATCCAGATCATCACCCCGCTTCGCTTGAGCTTTGTCCCGTTTTATTCTTTCCGCTTGACGCTACAACAGGGTAATATGATTGCAAATTGTAAGTGAAAATGCCTAATTCTTATTCAAATTTTTTTGACAGTTGACCAGAACAAAAGCAGAAAAAAGAAGGTTTGCAAACTTTTTGCACAGGAGTTCAAACTGCTTTTTACAAATGCTTTAGACGAGTTCCAGGTTATACATACAAAGGGACATGCACAGCTAACCACTACAAACGTGCTACTCTGCAAGTAAAATTCATGACTAATATATCCAAATTCTTCAACACAGAAGAAAAAAGCCTTTTTTGTTCTACTACATGGTACCAGTACAGTTAGAAATTTGAACGTGTAGGAAGTCAAAAAGGGACTAACTGCTTCGCTAATTGCTCTTGTTTGTTTCATCTCTAGGCTAAGCCAACTTGCTTGGGAACAAAAGGCTTTGTTGATTGCTAAGAGAAACAAATCAATAATCATCCTTGTGTACCTGATGCAAACGGGCTCTTTTCTGAAATATTTTATCCTCATATGAACCAACTGCTTGAATGAAGTGCTCAACTCTGCTCAGATCAGGCTACATCAGCAAGAAGCAAGTTAATAATTCAATACCATTGTGGATCAATTGAAAAGATAATAATTTCTGAATCTGTCCAGCACCAACTGTCCAACACCAACAGAAATGAACTTTGATTACCGTGCAAGAATCAGTTAAATATCCACCCATTGAGGGAAATTCCTTCTTGTACACTGCCATTAGCAAATTAATAGCTCCCTGAGAAAACCAGGACATCAGTATGACAAATTGAGGAGTGAACTGCAAGCATCTAGAGGAACTTACATACAGAAAGTTAAAGAATAAAAAGAGATCCAGTGTAGCAGCAATTGGAACTTAAAGGTACTAGGTGCTAAGATGGATGCTCAGTCAAACAGTGGGGCACAAACAGGAACAAACCTCACGGATTTCTAGCGTCGGCATATGTGGAAGAAAATCGTTGCCAACAAAGAAGCACATGAAGATAAAATCATCAACAATGCGTTCAAAATCAATTTTGAAAGGTGGGTTTGGCATTCTGAACTCGTATTCTAAGTATTCCCGCAGGGTCCATATATTCAAGAACTGCACAAGCACAAAAATAAACACAAAGGTATTTAGTGAACTCATCAAGATGTCTTATGAAACCACATGTTACAACAGACAAATAACCTGGTAAGGCTTCTTGGGAACAATAGCATCGCCCTTCTCATCAAACTCCCCAGCTTTTCTTTTCACCTTTCCTTCACAGTTTGCTGCTAGATGTCCCACCTGACCACACAAGAAGCATTTATCCTGCTGTCCAGGTGTATAAACTACCTGAAAAAAAAAACAAGTGAGCCATTGAGCATAGCATAAACAAAAGGAATAACAATGCAGGGACAGCTGATAATATATATTCTTTAGAAAAAAAGTAACATACTTCCTCTGGTTCCATAATTCTAGTTGTTTTGGACAACACAGTTTCTAAAACATAGTTTGACAATGATTTTCTACTATAATATATACAAGAATCAAAACAGATATACAATTTTATTAAAGTATGTTTTAAGACTAATCTATGCATGTTGGTTTAGTGTCTTAAACTAAATATTGTAGAAGTTGTTGAGTCAAAGTTCGAAAAGTTTGACTTCAGCCTTGTCCAAAACGGCAAGAATTGTGAAACTCGAGGGAGTAGACGACAGGAGAACATAGAACAAACTAAAAAAAAAAAACTTGAACAGGGACAATAATATGTATAAGCATTTAAAAGTATAGTCCACACTGAGGAAAGCTAACCTCTCTCAGTATTGAGAAGTGTACTTCATGTGTCGCCAAAGCTAGCATGATCAGATCTGCGTCCTGCAATTTATGGATACACAATGCTGCATTAACAGGGCTAGAAAAAATAAAATAAGCTACATTAAAAATAATATAGGTTTGTCAAACATACCAGGCCATACAGGCAATGGCGCGTATTTGGGTTAAAGCCAGACAGATTCCGTTGGCCGCGAATATATGACATGATTTTATGTTCCCCTTCACCAGGAACATTGGCATCAGACAAAATAACCTTCAAAAGACCTTAATTAGAACATAAATGGCTTTATTGCATTCAGGCTTTCTGAGGTTACTGGCAGCCTTTCTCAATATAAGGAATGAAGAAGGCTAATCTAAACCATTGGTAGAAAATAGAAACTTAAATCAGTATCAACTCATACTTACTTTAATTTGTTTCCACCCAGGATCATAATTCAATCTAAGATGGATGTAATACTGCAAAGCAACTGATAAAACAGCCATAAACTCAGTCCCTGGAGTAATAACATTTGAATCACATGTTTGTGATTGCTGTTTTGGAGGAAGTTTTCTGCCTTCCCTCTCAAACTCTTCACGTAGCCGTTCTTCTTCTGCAGCCTGCGGGCATAGGAATATTGAGCTGTGATTGCAATAAAATGGTTGCATTGCAACTGTGAAAAATACTGAGCAAAAGGATAGTACACAATCATACACAGACCAAAGGAAGATAGTTTCGGTAGAATACTGACCGCATCAGCTGCATCTTTTGCAGCTCTGAATCGTCTAGAGCGCTGCTGGTTCATCTTAGCACGAGGAGCAACACCATCTGTAAAGCCATTGTACCACAGTTAAAATTATGAGCAGCAATAAATCAAATATGATCACAGGTATAAGAACTACATTGATCATTGAATTTAGAGGACATGCTCATTCCAAAAGAGCAGACATGAATTATTACATATGAGAACAAACATCCATAAGGTACAAATGCTTACATAGTTATGACAAGGTAATCCACATGTACATAGTATATACATAATAAAATACACAGATTCCGACTTCTACATGATCATAAAACTACAGAAACTCTGCTAGTTCACACAGCAATAAAATAAATAGGTGGAAGTGCAATAAAATTTCCTCCGCTATGGGCATATTCCACGTACCAATGGCCATGTACAAAAGCTTCCGGGGGCGAACCATGACGAATAGTCTGTCGATATAATCAAACATGCACTGGAAAACCTCACCAAATGTTGTTGGGGAGGGCTACAGAGAAAACCATGGTCAACATTTAAATCAGCAAGCAAAAGCAAATGACAATTAAGTTACAGAGAATAAAGTAAACAGTTCCAATAAAAACGTATTGATGCTTTTTTATTGTATCGATATCTTTTTCTTTCTTCCTCTCTGGTTTGTGGCTGATGTTGAGGCAGCTGCCACTGCACCTTTCACTAAAACTATAGATATTGACATAACACCATACAGTCTGCTAACTGAAATTGATACAAAATCATCGACATAAATAGCTCCAAAAAGGCAACTATTTGTTGGTAATTTGCTTCCATTGCAGTTTAGCAGACAGAAACAGAATAAATCTGTACAATTCAGCTAAACATTACTTTGAAAAATAGAATGAATTGCGACGATCTCAATGTCTCTGAGATGACTGGAAAACAATTTAGCAGCTCCTTTCTCTAGAAGCAATCAGATAACTGGCAGAGCACAAGCTAAAATAACCAATTCCCTCCTCCAACTTCTCACTAGTCACTACTCAATAGTGACCAATCACAAACCTACCTGATTACCGCAAACGCAACTAGCCGGATTACCACAAACGCAACTAGCCGGATTACCGCACACCCAAATAACCCCCACCATCCGCTCTCCAACGCCCAAAGCAACCCAACCAATAGGGAGGAGAGGGGGAAGGAAGGAAGTCGTACTTACCCTGTCCTCCGGGTGGAAGCAGGGGTGTATGATTCCGTTCATATCGAGGTAGAGGTTGTCGAACTCGAGGCCGTTGGGGTTGGGCTTAGAGGTGTCGACGGGCACCTTGACGCCCTCGATCTCTACGGGCTCCTCCTCCACTACGTCCACCACCACCATCGGGTACTTCTCCGCCAGCCACCGGTAGAACGCCGGGACACCCATCTCCGCTGCTGATGCCGCCGGCGCGAGCGAGGCCTCGCCGGAGTAGGAGCACGCGGGAGACGGAGGGGAGAAGAGGCGCGAAACCCTAACGAAGAGGGGACGGTCACTGTTGGGCCGGGCTCCCAACTTCTGACGAACAAATTGCGATGACGTCAGCGGTCAGCGGGATTTGATGGAGCGTTTGTGTCAGAGAGAGAGAGAGAGAGAGAGAGTAGGGGTATGGAAACAGGAGCTCTTTCGAATAAAGGAACAGAAAACAGTTAAGCATTAAGAATAGATAGAGGTAAGGCCCTGTTCCGATAAAAAAAAAAGTAAGGCCAAGTTTAGAGCTCAAACTCCAAATAGGTACTCTAAAATTAGAGCTAAACTTTAACTCACCCCCTAAAAGTCCATTGGAGCATTAGACCAAAAATATGAGCTAAAGTGCTCTAAACTTTCATTCTCCCTCGCTAAAAGACACTAAGTGTAGCAAGAATGATTGATTGTTGATCTCAAAAGTTTATTTTTTTCTAGGTAAAGTATAGATACATTGTAAAATCTATGTATCAAAAAAGTCAAATCGACTTATAATTTAGAATGGAGGGAGTAGTAAATAAAATTTCAAAGCTGCGCGTTTAGCTTTCACTTGTGGCTATTTTTTCTTTGTTTCTCGTTTTTCTTTTCTTTGCCTTGTATTTTCCTTTCTTTTTTATTAATTTTGTTTTTTTTTTGTTTAATTGTTTCTTATTTTTATTATTTCATAGTATTTTTTTTCTTGTATCTATGATTTTGTGCTAATATTTATGTGAACTACTATTTATAGTGCAATAATACTATTCTTATAGTATATAGTAGATTCTAACTCATAGAATTCTCGAGATATTATATGATGTATTCTGGAATTTTAAAAAAAATCATGTTCCACAAATGGTGTTTTTAATGTTCTTACTAGTAACTTGCTCTGCGTTGCAACGTATACCTTGTAGTGTAGTCATCTAAATGACTTGTGTCAGCCGGTGTACACACAAATAAGCAAGGTTTGTGAGTCTAAGTCCAAAATAAGACAATGAGAGATGTAAGGACATTGTAGGATGTAAAACAATATGGATGGAAGAATCATTTTACCGCATAGATATAGATAATAGTTGTGAGGTAGTTTATGATGTATTTTGGATTGTTTACATAGTATCCATGGGATGTGTACGTTGTACTTTCAGTTGTTCACACAACAGACATGAGATAATCTATGATTTTTTTGTTTACATAGTATCCATGTGATGACAGCATACTTCAACTGTTCCAAGTATTCAAGAAATGTTCTCTTTTCTACTTACAAAATAATGGGCACAAGAATTGTGAATATCATTCCCTACGTATCATTCTTCTAAATCCACAGTATTGTTTTTTAATTGGAATTTTATTCTTCTAATAATATTTTTTATTCAATCTTTCATTATTTTGCTTCTAAATCTATAGTATTGTTTTTTAATTGGAATTTCAATATCCTAAACTAATATTTTATTTGTATTCAATCTTTCATTTATTTTACTCTCTACTCCAGGACTAGAATGTTGTTCTTCTAATCCTAAAATATTATTTCGTTGAAAATGGAATATGGCTCCCTTAAACTTATATTTTCCTCTGATCTTGTCCTAAATCCGGTCTATCTCGTGGGTCCTATCTTTAAATTATTTGAATTTTGATGGACTCATTTTGGTGCTTATTTGGTAGTAGAAATTATTTTTATATATTATACCTAGTCAATATTGTTCATTCGGACTACATAAAAGAACTAGTAGTGTTGTTAGGACTTAGGACCGTAGTGAACGTTAGTCACCTATCCTTAATTAATTTTCAAAGTAGCTATGTTATCCTGCGTGGCTGCATGCACCCAACCGCACATATGTATGCATCTTTGTTTAATACAATTAATTAAGTTTTACAAACTGCTAACTTTAGTTAATTAAGTTTCAATACAATGAACTATGGAGCATAGTGCAATAGTGTCGGAGACCAATACTAGGGTACCCGAAGAGGAGGAGCTAATGACCATCAACATTGACTCATCCAAACAGTTAAGGACGCAAGCTTTGCTTCGCCCGGCCTCTGGGAGAGGGCACCACTTCGCCCGACCTTTGGGTCTGCGCTTCGCCTCACCCGGCCTCTAAAGGAGGACTCCGCCTAGCCCGGCCTTTGGGTTTGCGCTCCGCATCGTCCGACCCCGAGGCCGCGGGCTCCGCCTCGCCTGACCCTTGGGTTTGCCCTCTGCCTTGCCTCGCCTCGCCTCTGGAGGAGGACTCCGCCTCGTCCGACCCCGAGGCCACGGACTCCGCCTTGCTCGACCCCGAGGCCGCGAGCTCCTCCTCACACGACGAAGACCCATATCGCCGCCAACCACTCCAGGTCCAAGCGTATGGGCTTGAATCAAAGCTCTGACACCAGAGAAGAGACTGACACGCCCTGATGTAACCTGTGGCCTCGACGGGCCATACCAAAGGATTTGAACAACATCGGGCATACCGGTGCTGTTCTGCCTAACCCACATACGAACATTGACGACGCGTCAGTTCACTACAACGTTCGCTAGGACGGAGTGGAGCGCCATGCCCAGCATGTGACGCCTACGCATGGCGCCGGTGACGGACAGGACCATGATGCGAAGCCATCCCTGTTGACATCTACAGAGTCGACGGGACCCACATGAAGGAGAAGAAGGACCCGGCGATCCTGAAGGACTTCTCTCTCTTTCTCTCTCATTCCTCTCTCTTCTTCCGCTGTAACTCATGCTTTCCCTTGGCCTATAAAAGGGAAAGCAGGGCCTCCCATTAGAGGCATCTGACCATCAGACCATCGCAACACATCGGATCGATCCAGGCCAGACCTGATCAAACCACCTCAAACCGATCAGAGCATAACACAAGCATACGGCCGAGCAGCAACCGAGCTCTCGGCACCCGTTCATCCTTTCCACCAGAGACTTGGGACCTATCCCTCTCTCGTCCGTTTGTAACCCCTACTGTAAACTTTCAGTGCTAGTAACACGAGCAGCAGCGATAAACTAGATGTAGGGACATTCTGTCCGAACCAGTATAAACCTCGTGTCCTCTAAGCACACCATTCGAGCCAGACGCGCAATATTAGAAATTTACTTGTTGGTGGTAACTCGAAACACCAACAGTTGACGCGCCAGGTAGGGGCCTTTTCGTGTCTCAACATTCACACCAGGCCTCGGATGGCTAATCGCAACGTTAGCTGGGTCCCGAGCGCGCACATGCGCCTTAGGGATCTGGACTTCACTATCATAATGGAGGGAGAACTGGTGCGGGCTCCCATCGTCGTTCAACCTCTCCACTCCAATGGCCTCGACGCGATCGTCGAAGCGCTCGAAGAGTTGCAACTGCATGCACCGGAGGCTCGCGTCTGAAAGGTCCTAATATGGCTAGAGGGGGGTGAATAGCCTATTTAAAAATTTACAAACCAACTAGAGCAATTTGATTAGTATGACAAATAGCAAAATGCAAACTTGCTCTAGCTCTACAAGGGTTGCAAGCCACCTATCCAACAATTCTAATTACTATGATCACTAGACACACAATTTACTAAGTCACTACTCACTAAGAGCTCTCACACTTGCTATACTAAAGAGCTCCACTAGATAAACTTAAGCTACAAAGCAAGCTCTCAATTCTAGTTACACTAAAGAGCTTGCTACAACTAGTTTGCGGGAATATAAACAAGTAAAGTGATTATACCACCGCGTAGAGGAGTGAACCAATAACAAGATGAATACTAAGTCAATCACCAGGAGAATACCAAAGGGCAAGAGACAACCAATGTTTTTCTCCTGAGGTTCACATGCTTGCCGGCACGCTAGTCCCTGTTGTGTCGACCAATACTTGGTGATTCGGTGGCTAAGAGGTGTTGCACGAACCTCGTCCACATAATTGGACACCTCAAGAACCTATTCACAAGTGAGGTAACTCAATGACACGAGTAATCCACTAGAGTTACCTTTTG
The DNA here is from genome assembly GCA_904845875.1 of Miscanthus lutarioriparius. Taxonomy (NCBI): domain Eukaryota; kingdom Viridiplantae; phylum Streptophyta; class Magnoliopsida; order Poales; family Poaceae; genus Miscanthus; species Miscanthus lutarioriparius. Next base: position 91,979,413 of record CAJGYO010000005.1, on the reverse strand, counting down.
GTGCTCCACCGGGGAAGGCACAAGACCCCTCACAATCACGGGGAGATGGCCACGAACAATCATCAATTCGTGCAACTCCTCCGCTGCTCTGAGCTGTCTAGGTGGCGGCGACCACCAAGAGTAACAAGCGAATTCGGCAGCGAAACACGAACACCAAGTGCCTCTAGATGCAATCACTGAAGCAATGCACTTGGATTCTCTCCCAATCTCACAAAGATGATGAACTAATGATGGAGATGAGTGGGAGGGCTTTGGCTAAGCTCATAAGGTTGTTATGTCAATGCAAATGGCTAAGAGAGTGAGCCAGAGCCGGCCAAACGATATTTATAGACACCCCCAAACAATAGAGTCGTTGGCTCAATTATTGGGTTGACTGTGGGACGACCGGGTGCACCAGTCGTGTGCACCGGACGCATCCAGTGTGGTGATCGGACGCGTCTGGTCGCTACATCTGGTCGTAGACTGACCGCCACATGTCCTATTCAAATTGTTTAGCCATTCACACCCAATGGCTATCTCTGCACACAGTAATACAAGTGATCGGACACGCTGTTAGAAAACGACCGGACGTGGGAGACGCATCGTCCGGTCAAGTCCAGAGAGCTCCTAGAGCTGCTATGGGCCGACCGGACTCGTTTGGTCACACCGGACCGGACGCTCCCAGCGTCCGATCAATTATACCACTGAAAACCCAAGTCTTGTTGCTTCACACCGGACGCGTCCGGTCAAGTCCAGAGAGCTCCCAGAGTCGCTCAACTGCGACCGGACATGTTCGGCGTGGCCGACCAGACGCACCCCTGTGTCCAGTCCTCTTTGGACCAACACCCGCGCCCCATGTCACCTCGACAACTCTGCCACGCCTGGCCAGAATACCGAACGCATCTGGTATGGATATGGGACGTGTCCGATCACGTTGGGAAGATACCCGACGCATCCGCCGCTCACGTCGGACACGTCCGGTCACCCCATGACCAGCGCATTCAACTCTATCTTCTTTACCCTTGCTCAAATGTGCCAACTACCAAGGGTATCACCTTGTGCATATGTGTTAGCATATTTTCACAAATGTTTTCAAGGGTGTTAGCACTCCACTAGATCCAAAATACATATGCAATGAGTTAGAGCATCTAGTGGCACTTTGATAACCGTATTTCGATACGAGTTTCACCCCTCTTAATAGTACGGCTATCGATCCTAAATATGATCACACTCACTAAGTGTCTCGATCACCAAAACGAAAAAACTCCTATCAAGTTTCACCTTTACCTTGAACTTTTTATTTTTTCTTTCTTCTTTTCCAAGTCCAAGCATTTGATCATCACCATGCCATCACCATCATCATGACATGATTTTCATTTGCTTTATCACTTGGAGTAGTGCTACTTATCTCATAATTACTTTGATAAACTAGGTTAGCACTTAGGGTTTCATCAATTTACCAAAACCAAACTAGAGGTTTCAGCGTCCTCGGGAGCAACCAGCTCCTCGACTTCGACTACGGGAGGTTAGAGCTCTAGCTCGACGCCTTCCTAGGACCCCAACCGTCTTAGGAGGACCTGCACCACCTCACCTTCTTGTTCACCAACGTCATGGCATAACTTGCCGGGAGAGAGCCGCTCTCCCCGGAATACCTCGTCCGGAGTGCCCCGACAACGCTCCCATTCGGTCTTTGCAATGCCGTAAATACCATTGGCCACCTTGTGGCGCGACGCACGCCTTCATCCCCCGCAAATGACGAGTTCATGGGGGTGACCAAATATGTCATGGAGTCTTTTAACAACCTCCTCGCAGAAGAATCGGAGTCGCCCTCTAGCTCTAACTCCAGTAGGGGGAGCCATCACCCCACTCATGAGTGTTTCATTGTAGGTACCCTAGAGAGACACGTCGAAAGCATCCACGAGGAAGAGGCTACCCCAATGAATGACCTCAATGATGAGGTTGGGGGGGATGTAGGGCCCCGCCTCGCCCGTGGGTGGAGCAGCTAAAGGCCCGACACCAAGAGCTCAAGGAAGCGCACCTCCAGCTCAAGCAGGAACGCACAGAGCTCAATCGAGAGATCGAGCGCCGCAGAGATGGTGGGCATGCATGCGCCATGGCCCACAACATGAACCGAAGGATCATCGATGACGATGAAGCACTCCCGCACTTCGCCTGAGTGAGCCAGAACATCACCGCTGTGGCAGCCTTGCTCTGAGGGCTTCTGGGACCCGCAACGCCTAAAGACCATCGGGCCCATCGTGAGATTCACGTGCTAGTTGAGCGTGCGGTGGCACAGCAGGCCGAGAGCTCGCTGTCTTGGTGATGCGAGCTCAACGCCAGCTAGCGCATGCCCTCGAAGCGACCCGACAAGGATGCATCAGTCCACCAGGCGCCACTAGGCGGCAGGCTACGCACCGCGGTCCTGGTACATGAGCGTCTCGGCCACAACTGTGATACGCGTGACACTCTCGACGCCTGCAGGCATGTCCACGGTGATCCGAGGGAGGGAGCTAGCCGTGGCTACCAACCTCATCATGGTGGATGCTACAACAGTGGTGAGGAAAGCCCCGACCTACCGGGACCCCAAGCCTTTGGCCAACACATCCTCAACGCCGTCTTTTCACCGTGGTACTAACCGCTGACCAACATCCCAAAGTACTCTAGGGAGACGAACCCCGGATTGTGGCTCGAGAATTATCGGCTTGCTTGCCAAGCTAGTGGAGCGGATAATGACTATTTCATTATCCGCAACCTTCCATTGTTCATGGCCAATTCGGCGCGAACGTGGTTGGAACACCTTCCGCCCAACAGAATCCAAAGTTGGGTGGACCTGAAAGAGATCTTCGTGGGAACCTTCCAGGGCACATACAAGCGTCCTGGGAACCCATGGGATCCCAAAAACTATCGATAGAAGGCCAGGGAAACCCTTTGTGGGTACATCCGATGCTTCTCCCGGCAGTGCAATGAGTTGTCTAACATCGCCAACGTCGATGTCATAGGAGCTTTCCTATCTTGGACCACCTGTGAGTTCTTGGTCCATAAGCTAGGACGTAAGGGCCCATGAACCACCAAGGAGCTCCTCGACATTGCCACCAGCCATGCCTCGGGTGAGGAGGTGGTCGGAGCAATCTTCGACCGCCTCAAGAGCAAGGCAAAGCGAGATGAGGACGCTAGTGAAGGCACCTCCGACCGTCCTAGCAAGAAAAGAACAAGCAGCGGTGCGAGGGCTCGGTCGTGGCTATCGCCGACCGCAAAGGGGGCAAAAGCCCACCGAGGGTACCCCGGACCACTTCGAGAAGCTACTCGAAGGGCCATGTCTGAACCATTCTTTCCCCGTCAAGCACCTATATAAGGACTGTGACCTCTTGAAGCAGTTCTTGTCTGGAGGCTCCGACATGGGGGAGCATAGGAAGGAGCCTAGGTAGATGAAGCGTGCAATGTCACCCTCCCCCACTCAGCCAAGTACCAGCAAGCATTGCGCCGGTACCATAGCCGTTGAGTGAGGGGTTGGGCCTTCAACATCGGGGACCTAGTGCTTCGCCTTGTCCAGAGCAACAAGAACCACCACAAGTTCTCTCTGCCGTGGGAGGGACCGTACGTTCTCTGACTAGGCACCTACAAGCTCAAAACCATCGATGGCGAAGTGTTCGCCAGTGTCTAGAACATCGAACAACTATATCACATTTTACCCTTAATATACGCACACTTTCTCTTATCAGTTTTCATTATCGACTCCCCGATCTTTATGTGACGCCCGACCCCTGCAAACGGCAAAGGGTCGGGCCTCACTTGGTGGCTAATAAGAGCATATCTATCCGGTAGATGTTCTCTACGCCTGACCCTTTCTCTCGATTAAGACCTAGAAGCAAAGTTTGCGGAAATAAATGCTAAGTAAAACTAGTCAGACCGCGAGAAACCAACGCCTCAGTGGCTATGGTGTCTTTGCTCACTAGCGTGATCAGAGTTTTTTTTCGTAGCCCGGGCTTTTTGGCCCTAGCCACGGAAAGAGTCGGTATGCGTTTAAGAGTCTATCCACCTAGCAAACATTCCCTGTGCCTGACCCTCTCTCACATTGAGACCTAGAAGCTAGGGTTGCAGAAACAAACACTGAGTAAAACTGGTCGGACTGCAAAGAAACCTATGCCTCGGCGGCTACGGCATTTCTGCTCACCAGCGTGATCAGAGTTTGTTCACCCGTACCTCGGGCTTTATGGCCTTAACGACAGAAGGGGTCGGGACGCACTAACCTTTTTATATGAAAAGGGGAGAAGGGCTAAAAAGTTGTTTGGCCATAATGAAATTTAAGAGCTTGTCCATTTATTGCAAGTTCGCCACCTGGCTTATCTGCTTAACTAATTTCTTCGGGGTTATAATCTCATCCTCTATCTCTGTAGGTAGGTCCTATGTCAGCGGGTCACACAAGTCGATCGGACGGCTTGGCCATTGCTGAGAGATGGGTAAGGAGCAATAGGATGCCCCATGCGGGTTATTCTGACTCCGTCACGAATGACGGACCCGGATTTCACTCGAACATATCCGGTAAGAGCTCCCCGAACCCATCACTCATGCCATCGAGGCAAGTCCTGTGCCAGCGGGTCACCCAAGTCGATCAGATAGTTCGGGCCACCGCCAAGAGACGGGTCACCCCTAATTTACGCACGCTCTCTCTTATTAATTTCTCTATCGAGCCCCTGACCCCGGTAGTGGCGGGGGGTCGGTCCTCGCATGGGGGATGGCAGGGGTGTCTATTCGGTAGACATTCTTTCTGCCCGGCCCCTTCTCATGCTCAAAACTAAAGGCGAGGTGTGCGGAAACAAACTCTGAGTAAAACTGGTCGGACCGTAAGAAACCTACGCCCCAGTGGCTATGATGTTTTTTCTCACCAACGTGATCAGAGTTTTTGTCTCCACACCCGAGCTTCAGCCTCCGCCTTCCCAGGAAGGGTTTAGAGGGGCCTACCTACGGAATCTCCTTCGAGGAGAGGCCAGCAGATCACCCAAGTCGATCGAACGGCTTGGGCCACTACCGAGAGATGGGTAGGGAGTAGCAGGATGTCCCATGTAGGTCACACCAACTCTATCACGAACGATGGACCTAGACCCCACACGGACATATCTGGTAAGAGCTCCCTAAACCCGTCACTCGAGCCATCGAGGTAACCTTACCAACCCCCACTTTACTTTTCCAATACATGATCATTCATTCATCCATTCTCATGCACGCATTCATACATTCATTCATATATCCATCCATACATTCATCTCATACATCCAAGCAGTGCATATGCAATTATTGCATCACAACGCTTTGCGTCACGTCACGAAGCGGTAGTCGTCTCATTCGATATGAGCGACGACCGATCGAGGTTCGAAGGTTGGCCCGTGAAGGGCTCGAGGCCGCCTCACGTCGAACAGAGCTAGGGGAGAAAAATGTAGATGAGCCCCAGCGGCCTTGCCTGACCCCGCTCAGAAGCGGACAGGGACATCTAGACTTTTTTTGTTCGATCCTAACCTCGAGCCAAGCCCATAGAATCTCCATCGGGGAGAGGCCAGTGGGCCACCTGAGTCGCTCTTTGGAGCGACACGGGCATCTACCAAGAGGTGGGTTAAGGAGCAGTGGAATGCCACATGAGGGCTATGCCGACCCCATCAGCGAATGATGGACTCGGATTCTGCTCGAACATGCCCATTAGCGAGCTCACGAGCATGACACTCGAGCCATCGAGACAAGTGTCGTTAGCTCAACCCCTCCGATTGCAAAAACTGCAGACGGGGTAACTCATGAAATTTGGTCGACCCCTACCGAGCCCAACGAGGCTCAGGGGCTCGAGCCACCCGACCCTAACTCAGGAATCCAAATAACCGAGGTTCGAAGGCCGACACGCGAAGGGCTCGAGGCCGCCTCGCGTCGGCCAGAGCTAGGGGAGAAAACATAGATGAGCCACAATGGCCTTTGCCTGACCCACTTAGAAGTGGACAGGGTCATCTCAACCTTCTCATTCGATCCTGACCTCAAGCCGAGCCCATAGAATCTCCATCGAGGAGAGGCCAGTGGGCCACCTGAGTCGCTCTCCAGAGTGACACAGGCATCTGTCGGGAGGAGGGTTAAGGAGCAGTGGAATGCCACATGAGGGCTATTCCGACCCCGTCACAAATGACGGACCCGGATTCCACTCGAACATGCCCGTTAGCGAGCTCACTGAGCGCGCCACTCGATCCATCGAGGCAAGTGACATTAGCTCAACCCCTCTGGTTATGGAAACCACGAACAAGGTAACGATCACAAAGACAAGCCGACCCTCGACTGGACCCCGCTACTAGTAAGGTCCCTATGTGGTTTTGGTAATTGAGTGACAACCTAGGTGGACTAATTGTGTTTATGTGAGATACATAGGTGATTAGTCCACAGGTACATGTGTGTGAGAAACATATGCCATGAAGGTGGAAATGGCTCGGAGATGTTGCAAAGCTCACACATGTGATGATGAAGGAGCTCATTGCACATGAGACATGACATCGAGTCATGTGATCAAGGTGGAGAAGATCAAGACATGACTTGGCTTGATGGACCGGTTGCAAGCGTGAAGGGCAAGTCGGAGGCTTTGGAGCGATGGACCGCGTGGCGGTGAAGCTTGAGCAAGACTTGGCGCTGATGGACGAAGGCAATAGTGAAAAGCAAGTAAAGTCAAGATCGATAAACCAATATGATCACGTGATGATATGAAGTGGATCATATCATTGTTGATCGTGTTGGTGCATGTGTTGCATCGACATTGGAGGAGATGGAATGGAATGCGCAAGTCAAAGGTATAACCTAGGGCATTTCATTTCACCGGTCATAGGTGTGTAGAGAAGTTGATGATCGGGTTTAGGATAGATGGCCGTACTATCAAGAGGGGCAAACTTATTTGCATATCAGTTATCTAGTGCCACTCGAGTGATCTAACTTTGCATCGTCGCTAGAATCGAGTGGCGTGGCAAGTTGAGTGGCTAATCCCTTGAAAATGTTTGTGAAAATATGCTAACACACATGCACAAAAGGTGATATACATTGTGTTTAGCACTTGGGAGCAAGGGTTCGACACTTCACCGGCGGTGCCACCGGCGCCCTATATAGAAAAGATAGGGTTTCACAAAGGTGACCGAATGCTGGCCTCAACCAGACCGGCACGTCCGGTCAGTGGTAGTAGTGGAGGCGCAGGCGTCGGTCTTCGACCGGACGCTGGGTCACTTCGTGATGGGACGCTTAGTGGGTGCATCTAGTCCCGCTAACGTGGTAATGCAGAAAAGAGGAGAAGGACCGAACGCTGATGCTGCGTCCGATCGTGACCGACCGGACATGTTCGGTCACAAAACAGAGGCTCGGGGAGCTCTCTAGAAACGACCGGACTCGACAGAGGTGCGTCTGGTCTTGGCACTGTGCTGCGTCTGGGTCGCAACTTAACCATTGAGATAAGGCACTTAGTATTTGAAGCGATGGATTACATGGCAACCATCTGTTGATCGGACGCTGGCAGGGTGCGTTTGGTCAATACGACCGGAGCGTCCGGTCGATACGACCGGAGCATCCGATCATCCCCAGTATTGCCCAGTGAAGGGGTAACAGCTAGTTTAGCCTGTGGGGTTATAAATAGAGGGGTGTCTCGGCCATGGCAAGTGCTGATGTGGCACTGGTCGACGTCCACCACAAGATATTGTATAGTACCAAATAGGATACTTTTCTTATAACCCTACCCCTCCAAAGTATAGAAGGAGAGGCAGGGATCCCCTAGTCGCTAGCTACATACATCTACATACATCTCATATTCAATACAATACACCAAAGACATAGGACGTAGGGTATTAGGTTGATTAGACGGCCCAAACCTGTCTAAATCGTTGTCTCTACGCCTTGTGTCACCATCTGGTTCCTGATTACGCGCACCTCCACCAACAAATCTACCATCGTAGGATACCCTTCGGTAGACTGCCGATCATCTTTTGTCGATAGTTGGCGCACCAGGTAGGGGGCTCATGCGCGTTGATCCCTAGCGAACCAGATGGCGTAACTCAAGATCAACACCCTTCGTGGCAACTCAACTGATCGTGTCAACATCCTTCGACAATGTGGCAGAACCTCCTAAATTATAGGGCCCACATGCACCTGTCACTGTCCAACGACCTTTGACATCTATGCATATGTTCCCGGTAACTTAAGAAGACTGTCGGGTGTCCTCAGGGAACCCCGAATCATCCACGATTTCCGAGCAGGATCACATTACAGAGTCATTGCAGTATTACAACAGTTTATTTAAATAGATACATCAGAGTAAAAGTAGCAGAAGACTTACAATAACATAGTTTACAAACTATTTGTTTCAAACCATACAACTAAGTTTGATAATAAAACAAACCAAAGTAGTGGAGTGGCATTATAATATATTACAAAACACACAACATTAAGCTGCCCTGCTCAAGGGCCACACATTTAATTATCGTCATCGCACTGAACAACAGTCATGCAGCACGATCCAAAACAGATCTGCTCATGAGCCTCACCTGCAACAAGGGTCAACGAACCCTGAGTACAAAAGTACTCAACAAGACTTAACCGAAATAAGAATTTAAAAGAACGCAGGAATACAGGCTCATGGGATTCAAGGTATGGCTTTAGCAATAATCAAGGTTCTTTTGTGTAAAAGCATTTTTAATAAAATTCTTTATATCAACGTTTAAAACTTCATAAAGATCATATACAAAGCTGACACGATCCGTATTGAGATCATGAAACTTCGTAACCAACACCTTCTCAAACCATCCTCAAGTTCTAGTTATTAATACTACGATGATGAATAGTGAGTTGAGTCTCCATAACCGAGGAGCAACGACGATTCGAACCGATTATAACCCAGCTGGGAATTCCATACCATACGACATATGTAGGTCCCCGACCTATATATACCAACCTACCCTCGGATCCTCTAAAACAAGAACGGGTCCGCGCCACCCGAGAATACAGTACTCCACCAATCCAGCCCATTGCCATGTGGGTACACGCTATTCCCACCATCTCTCCACTCCCAGTGCGTGAGTAGCCATTCTCGTAATAGAATAACCAAGTTAAGGCTTACCGAAGTATGTGGTTAGTACTACAAAGTCTCACCTCATGCAATTCAACAACGGACGGACCTTAATCGACACAGGCGGAAAGAACCTGCTCACAAGACCTCCATGTCTTGTGGCTCACACACACCGAATCCGCTCGGTCTAGATTTATTACTCCACATTCCCATATCACATGTTAATATATTTAACCAAAGCTCCAATTAAAACTTGCAGATGACAGGTAATCACCCGACTTTCACCGTTCTAAGCATAGCTAAGCAAAACTGGCATATACAAATTTAAAACTGGTAATATGGTAAATATGGAATAACAAGGTTGGTAAGGTATCAATTTGGTTTTCACTTGACTCCTAATCACTTAATGCAGTAAAAAGAAGCAAAAGCGAAATCAATTTGTAAAATACAAGGTAGGGTTGTATGCATCCGGGGCTTGCCTTCGTTGATGGAGAAGTCCGGGTCCGGAGTCGCTCCACCGATATTAACACCAACTTCCATAGATGGATCAACCTCCTCAACTACTTGATTAACTACCACGTGATCACCTTCGTTCACTACACGTAGTAACAATGCCATGCTTAACATGATGCGGAATACGAAACATGATGCTCAATGATGGATGCAAAACTTAACAACTTGAATACAACTTTCCTTCGCGGTACAGTTACAAGTTAAACCAACTAAACTATTTTTGCAACACTCACAACAATTGCCAAGGATCATTACCAACTAATGACCCAAGGACATCACTTAATCAAAAACTCAAACAAAACCTAAATCACTAAAGGTTACTATTTGCTTTTATGAATTAATTAATTAATTAATAATTAAGAAATAAATCAACTTGTTCCAATTGACCTCAAAATTTTCGTATATGTTCATCACATGATAACTAAGTAACAAAACAATTTTCATAATTTTTGGATACATAAATAAGTCTAAAAAAATCCTGGAAACTCATTTATTAATTAATTGAGCAATTTTTTATCACATTCAAAAAGTACTGAAAATCAACATTTCATATTTTTCCTAAATAATACATATCATAAAGAAGTCACACAAAAAATTTCATAATTTTTGGAGCTCTAAATAAATCTACACAAAAATAACAAAAATAGACACTATTCATTTAAATCTGAAAAACAGAAAATTCATTTTGAACGCTGAGTCACTGACAACCGGGTCCCACTTGTCATCTTCAACCTCCGACGTTGACCACGGCAGCGACGGCTCTGACCGGCGATTCCTCGTCGACGGTGAGTCCAACGGCGACGACCAAGGTACTAAAATGATTACCAAGACTAGACGCATCGATTGACATCCCTATCTGTACTGATTACGGCCCTATACTAGCTCCACGGCGGCCATGGCGGACGCGGTGGCACGGCAGCGCTACGCCGGCGACGTGAAACTAGTAGAGCTCAAACAAAGGATCCAGGAAACACCAGTAGCTCACCCCGAACACGTTGAAGCAAGGAGCGAGGTCGGAGAAACAACGGAGAGGCGTGACGACGACCACGGTGATCACGGCGGAGCAAAGATCGTCGGTGAGGAAGAACCGGTGACTGCAGTGATCAAAACTAGCAAGCAAAATAGGATTAAGCACCACAGCATCGAGACAAAGCCATAGGTACACTGATCAAGGCCAACGGCTCACCGGAGTAGGCTGGCCACGGCGAAACGGAATCTCGGGTGAGGTTGCCGGCCGCGAGGAAGAAAACGATGAACGGCGAGTTCACGGCAAAATCAAGCAACTAGAGCTAGCTGGCTGGGTGTGCAAGGAACTAGCGGAGCTGGGACACGCATTGCTGTGATGGCGCAGACGCTGGTTCGACGGCGAGGGCTCAACGGAGAATGGCGGTGACGGCGGGAGAAAACAGAGCAAGAGAAAAGAACGATGACGACGACGCCTCGGTCCAAATAACACGGCTCAGAAGCTCAAGGAAGCTGCGCTGTGGCCTTCACCGCGCGAGCACGATGCCAAAAACGGCCACGACCGCGCCTGGAAGCAAACCGAAGATCGCCGGTGATGAGTTGGCTTCCGCGGTTACTGTTCATCGAAATTACAGAATTGCCATCCGCCAAAATTCCCAAATTACTTCCAAATTTTCATAACAACTCAAAAATCTCCAAAAACAAAAGTTGTTCAAAATCAAAAGTTCTACCACTTTTCTTTTGAAACCATACCCAAATTCGGCCTACATTTTGAAATGAACTTTTGAATTTAAAGCGGGGATATTTAAGGAATTTCGCCTTTTTAAATAACTTCAAATTTTATTAAACAACTTGAAAAACTCCAAAAATAAACTTTGTACAACTCGACAAGCTCTACAACTTTGCTTTAAGACTCAACCCCATAATGTGCTTCGATTTTGAAATAGATTTTTAGGGTCGGATTTAAATATTGAAAATAAGGGTTTTCGGAATTTCAAATCAATACAAAGATTTCAAATTTGATTCAAACAATACCAAGCAATACTTATAACATAAATGTAAACTTGTTTTAGTGAATGCAAAACAAAATTTGCAACATGACCAATGCCTTGCAATGCATATGATGATATGTCCGGTTTTTAATATTTAAACACCCGAGGTGTTACAATCCTTCCCCCTAAAAGAAATCTCGCTCCGAGATTCAAAGCCATAGGGTAAGTAATGGAAAAGGAAATGTGTCAATCCAAAAACATCCAATTCTCATCGATAAAACAACTGAGGTTCCTTTATAAAACACAATTTGTAACAACCGAGCTTAACTAACAGTACTCTATTCTATAATGACGCAAGAAACTCTGGAAACTTTTCTAACAAGTAATCTTCTGATTCCCAAGTAGCTTCCTCTTCTGAATATTGATTCCATTATATCTTGTAGAACTTTATTGTTCTCCTCCGAGTAACACGATCTTTCTGATCCAACACTCGGATAGGATATTCTGAATAAGTCAGATCTGGTTCAAGTTGCACTCCTTCAACTTCAACATTCTGCTCAGGCACTCGGAGACACTTCTTCAACTGAGACACATGGAACACATCATGTACAGCTGATAAATGTTCTGGTAATTTCAAGCGATGGGCCACTTTTCCATATCTCTCCAAAATTTGAAATGGTCCAATATATCGAGGTGCCAACTTGCCTTTAACACCAAAACGGGTAACTCCCTTCATTGGTGATACTTTCAGATATACAAATTCTCCTTTATTAAACTCTTTTGGCGGGACTAAGCTATTTTCAAATTACTCTGTATTTGCCTAACCTTGTCTTGGGTTTCTTTCACAAGGTCAACTCCAAAGAATCTTCTTTCTCCGGGCTCAGACCAACTCAATGATGTTCTGCATCTACGACCATAGAGTGCTTCAAATGGAGCCATTCTAATGCTTTCCTGATAACTATTGTTATATGAGAACTCGGCCAAAGGTAAGCATTCGTCCCACTTGTTGGAATAATTAAGGACACAACACCTTAACATATCTTCAAGCACTTGATTGACTCTTTCAGTCTGTCCATCAGTCTGCGGATGATAAGTTGTACTATATAGGAGCTTGGTATCCAATGAAGAATGCAATTGTTTCCAAAAACTGGAGACAAACTGTGTACCCCGATCGGACACTATGGTCTTTGGTATTCCATGGAGACTCATAATTCTTGCTAAATATATCTTGGCGTATTGGACATCGGGATATATAGTCTTGACAGAAAGAAAATGTGCTGACTTAGTGAGTCGATCTACAATAACCCATATTGAGTCAAATCCCTTTGATGTCTTGGGTAGACCAACTATAAAGTCCATACTTATGTCCTCCCACTTCCAGACTGGAATAGGTAATGGTTGTAGTTCTTCAGCAGACCTCAAATGTATAGCTTTCATCTTCTGACAAGTATCACACTTTGCTATATATCTCGCAATTTCTATCTTCATTTTTGTCCACCAAAACCTTTGTTTTAAGTCATGGTACATCTTGTTGCTTCCTGGATGGATAGATAACCTAGTAGCATGTGCTTCTTCAAGAATTGACTGCCGCAACTTAGGAACTTTTGGTACTACCAAACGATCCTTGAACCATAGCACACCTTCATTATCTATACTAAAACATTCCGCCTTTCCATTCCTGACTCTTTCCTTGATATGGGCTACACCCTTGTTTTCCTTCTGAACAGCAATAACTTGATCTTGAATAGTGGCTTCAACAATTATGTTGGTCAAACTACCTTGTTGAATTACTTCTACATTTAACTTCTCCATCTCTTGACATAAAGTCAAACCCATTGTTCTTACTGTCAGGCAATTGCAATAACTTTTGCGACTGAGAGCATCTGCCACCACATTTGCTTTACCAGGGTGATAGTGTACTTCCAAGTCATAATCTTTAATCAACTCTAACCATCTTCTTTGTCGCATATTCAACTCTGACTGAGTAAAGATATATTTTAAGCTCTTATGGTCTGTATAAATATGGCACATATTACCAAGTAGGTAATGCCGCCAAATCTTCAGAGCATGGACCACAGCTGCTAACTCCAGATTATGAGGCGGATAGTGTTCTTCATGTTGCTTAAGTTGCCTGGATGCATAAGCAATGACTCGGCCTTCTTGCATCAACACACATCCAATACCAATACCTGAAGCATCACAATAAACATCAAACGGCTTCTCGATATCAGGTTGGGCTAATACTGGTGCAGTGGTCAACAGTCTCTTCAAAGTCTGGAAAGCCTCTTCACAATCAGATGACTAGGCAAACTTGACTTGGTTCTTCAGTAACTCAGTTATGGACTTTGATACTTTAGAGAAATCTGGAATAAACCGACGGTAATACCCCGCCAATCCCAGAAAACTCCGAACTTGATGAACTGTGGTTGGTGGTTTCCAATCAAGCACATCCTTCACTTTGCTTGGATCAACAGCAACTCCTTCCGCTGACAAGATGTGTCCAAGAAATTGTACTTCCTTAAGCCAAAAATCATACTTGTTGAACTTGGCATATAGTTGATGTTCCATCAAGCGAGCCAGAACAATTCTGAGGTGTTTCGCATGTTCTTCCTTATTCTTGGAATATACTAGAATATCATCAATAAACACCACTACAAATTTGTCTAGCTCAGGCATGAATACTGAATTCATCAAATATATGAAATGAGCTGGAGCATTGGTCAAACCAAAAGACATTATCAAATATTCATATAATCCATATCTTGTGGTAAATGCCGTTTTGGGAATATCTTCAGGCTTTATCTTGATTTGATGATATCCTGACCTTAAATCTATCTTGGAGAAAACCTTGGCTCCGGCCAATTGATCAAAAAGCAAATCTATCCGAGGTAATGGATATTTATTCTTGATGGTCACTTCATTCAACGGACGATAATCAACACATAACCTCAGAGTCTCATCTTTCTTCTTCACAAAAATTGCCGGACACCCCCAAGGCAATGAACTAGGTTGTATAAACCCCTTCTCAATCAATTCTTGCAACTGAGTTTTCAACTCGACTAACTCCTTAGGTGGCATCCTATAAGCTCTCCGAGAAATCGGAGCTGTTCTAGGTTGCAATTCTATGTTAAACTGGACATCCCTATCGGTGGTAGACCGGTAAATCTTGAAACACATCGGAAAATTCACATACTACCGGGATATCTCTAATCTCTTTGACGGCGGTTGCACAAACTCGCCTACCCATCTTTCTTAAGGTTGGAAGTTGGATGAGAACTTGAGAAGTTCTATCCGCAAACTCACCCTTATAGTTCTATTCAAAGCATCTATAATGACCTTATCTTTGATACATCCAATTCATTTCTAAGATTACATCTATCCCGATCCTTAAGGATAATCATGGTAGTGGGAAAATATGCCCACCTGTGTTTATGGGCACCGGTATACCATTTTCCTTAGTACACAGACGTCCCCCGAGCGACTGTACAAAGAAATTTTCCTTTGTTGTCCCAATTGAAATTTCATACTTCACCACAAATGTTCTATTGATGAATGAATGCGATGCGCCAGAATCAAAAAGTATAACTGCAGGATGATTGGCAATAGGAAACATACCCATCATCACTGGCTCTCCTTCAGGAATCTCCCCAGCTTGAATATAGAACACCCGTCCTGTCTTCCTTTCATCCTTGCCTTTCTGAGCATTCTGATTGTTATTCTTGTTTTGTGCCTGAGCCTGTTGTTGATTTGCAGAGGCCTTCTGATAATTGGGATTAGATTGCCTTGGATACGGACATTTTCTCGAGAAATGACCAGGCTTGCCACAATTGAAATAGGGATACTTGTGACCCTGGGGTGTTGAAGCAGAAACCCCAGAAGCATTTGTCGATTGTGGATTCTGATAAGTTGTAGCAGGACAGACATTTGATTGCTGACCGGCTTGAAACTGCGGCGGACGATAAGGATGACGATTATGATTAACTGGATGATAAATCACCCTCTGCATCTTCGGATTTCCCCTATAAGATCCAGACGGCATACTCTTTTTCTTTTTAAGCTCCTTATGCTGCCGATACTTTGCCTCTGAAGCAATATCAATATTCACTTCCTCATGATAAGTGACATTGGTACATGTTGTCATCATAGTCTGTAATTTGGTATTCAGACCCCTCATGAACCATTTCTTTTTCTTGGCATCCGTATTGACATGTTTAGGTGCATATTGTGATAGGTGATTGAATCTTCCCACATACTGCATCACGGTTTGGTCCCCTTGCCTCAAAGTAAGAAATTCATCCAGCTTCATAGCCATAACTCCCTCCGGGATATAATGGGATCTGAAAGCAGTACGAAACTCCATCTAAGTTAATGGAACACCTGCGGGTTGCATGGCCATAAGATTTGCATACCAAGCACCAGCTGCACCTCTAAGTTGCTGAGCAGCAAAGACTGGTTTCTGAAACTCTATGCATGGTATAAGATCAAACTTCTGCTCTATGGTCCTAAGCCAATCGTCAGCCTCCAATGGTTCATCTGCCTTAGTGAACACTGGGGGTTTTGTATCGGTGAAGTCCACATATGTAGCCTCCTGCCTATTATGATGGCGACCACGGTTTCCATGCATCTGATTCTGATTACTTTGAGCCATCTCATGAAGCAAACGCGAATTTTCAACCATCACATTGACAAGTGCGGCTATAGCATCCGCTAGATTTGTTGGAACTGGTGGCGGATCTGGAATATCATTTTCATTTTGTGAAGTACCAGGAATATACGAACCCCGCGTACGATGCATCTGTTCACAACAAACCAAACTTTACTTCACAAGCCTTTATTGATTGATAAAAGAGCGGACTGCAACTCATTACACTAGTTTCACTTATTTAAACACAAAACCGCATTTAAACAAGACTACTTAACTTAAACTAGAACTAACTATTTCACAACTCTACTCCTTTTTGCGATTACATCAAACTTCAGGCTCGGTATCCATTCCGGAAATATTACCGCCTTCATTGTCACTTTCATCGATCATTACTAATTCTTTGGGATCTTCTTCTTCTTCTTCCGATTCACTACCATCGGCAAGGATAACACCGGGATCCATTTCATCAGCTTGGGGTTCATGATTTGGATCTAGGAGATTGCTTAGCCTATGAACTTCCTCATGCAGATAGGTATTATGCTCCTCTAAGTCTTCTACATAAAATTCTAACTCATGAGTTCTAGCTCTAGCTACATTTTCCCTATGCCAAGCCTCATTCTTTCCTTCCACCGTCATTTAACTAACATACGTTCATAGCCTCCACATGTTGGTGGTGAGATGTCTTAATTGCTCCTGTAATCTGCCCACCTGAATGGCATCCATAGCCCTATCTCTAGTAGCTTGGGCTAACTCTGTAGAAATCCTCTGTATCTCTACCTTAGGATCAGGCCTAGAGCTGCTACTGCTAGCACCATCATTCCTAGGGGCTAGTTGATGCCGAGGAACTCCTTTGGGTCCAAGTGGACTTACGGGTGTCTCTTCTTGGTACGAGCCATCTTTGTATAAGCAGTATTAATCCAAGTAAAACAATCGACAATAGTCTCAAGAGCGATGAAGGATGGACTACACACTCAACCCATACACACTACTCACCCCACTCGAGAGAGCGAAGGAAGTAACAAGTAACTTAATTATGATGCATGAATCGTTCGACGAACAAAACCACCAAAGCTTAAAACGAGAATAAACAACATTTGTTTTTATATAGGGCATAATAAGATTACTACTCCACCACACAAAACCTTTTTAATCAAATAAGGAATGGTGAGAAAGAAATAAGACAAGTCAGAAGCAATTTGGACCAAATTAATCAAGTTAAATTTAGTCATCCCAAATCATTTTGAAGTTTTCAGTAAACCAATACCACAAAAACTTTGTAACGATCGCTCTCGATACCATTCTCGTGGCGTAACCTCCTAAATTATAGGGCCCACATGCACCATCCATCGTCCAACGACCTTTGACATCTATGCATATGTTCCCGGTAACTTAAGAAGACTGTCGGGTGTCCTCGGGGAACCCCGAATCATCCACGATTTCCGAGCAGGATCACATTACAGAGTCATTGCAGTATTACAACAGTTTATTTAAATAGATACATCAGAGTAAAAGTAGCGGAAGACTTACAATAACATAGTTTACAAACTATTTGTTTCAAACCATACAACTAAGTTCGATAATAAAACAAACCAAAGTAGTGGAGTGGCATTATAATATATTACAAAACACACAACATTAAGCTGCCCTGCCCAAGGGCCACACATTTAATTATCGTCATCGCACTGAACAACAGTCATGTAGCACGATCCAAAATAGATCTGCTCATGAGCCTCACCTGCAACAAGGGTCAACGAACCCTGAGTACAAAAGTACTCAACAAGACTTAACCGAAATAAGAATTTAAAAGAACGCAGGAATGCAGGCTCATGGGATTCAAGGTATGGCTTTAGCAATAATCAAGGTTCTTTTGCGTAAAAGCATTTTTAACAAAATTCTTTATATCAATGTTTAAAACTTCATAAAGATCATATACAAAGCTGACATGATCCGTATTAAGATCATGAAACTTCGTAACCAACACCTTCTCAAACCATCCTCAAGTTCTAGTTATTAATACTACGATGATGAACAGTGAGTTGAGTCTCCATAATCGAGGAGCAACGACGATTCGAACCGATTATAACCCAGCTGGGAATTCCAGACCACACGACATATGTAGGTCCCCGACCTACATATACCAATCTACCCTCGGATCCTCTAAAACAAGAATGGGTTCGCGCCACCCGAGAATACAGTACTCCACCAATCTAGCCCATTGCCACGTGGGTATACGCTATTCCCGCCATCTCTCCACTCCCAGTGCGTGAGTAGCCATTCTCGTAATAGAATAACCAAGTTAAGGCTTACCGAAGTATGTGGTTAGTACTACAAAGTCTCACCTCATGCAATTCAACAACGGACGGACCTTAATCGACACAGACGGAAAGAACCTGCTCACAAGACCTCCATGTCTTATGGCTCACACACACCGAATCCGCCCGGTCTAGATTTATTACTCCACATTCCCATATCACATGTTAATATATTTAACCAAAGCTCCAATTAAAACTTGCAGATGACAGGTAATCACCCGACTTTCACCGTTCTAAGCATAGCTAAGCAAAACTGGCATATATGAATTTAAAACTGGTAATATGGTAAATATGGAATAACAAGGTTGGTAAGGTACCAATTTGGTTTTCACTTGACTCCTAATCACTTAATGCAGTAAAAAGAAGCAAAAACGAAATTAATTTGTAAAATACAAGGTAGGGTTGTATGCATCCGGGGCTTGCCTTCGTTGACGGAAAAGTCCGGGTCTGGAGTCGCTTCACCGATATCAACACCAACTTCCACAGACGGATCAACCTCCTCAACTACTTGATTAACTACCACGTGATCACCTTCGTTCACTACACGTAGTAACAATGCCATGCTTAACATGATGCGGAATACGAAACATGATGCTCAATGATGGATGCAAAACATAACAACTTGAATACAACTTTCCTTCGCGGTACAGTTACAAGTTAAACCAACTAAACCATTTTCGCAACACTCACAACAATTGCCAAGGATCATTACCAACTAATGACCCAAGGACATCACTTAATCAAAAACTCAAACAAAACCTAAATCACTAAAGGTTACTATTTGCTTTTATGAATTAATTAATTAATTAATAATTATGAAATAAATCAACTTGTTCCAATTGACCTCAAAATTTTTGTATATGTTCATCACATGATAACTAAGTGACAAAATAATTTTCATAATTTTTGGATACATAAATAAGTCTAGAAAAATCCTGGAAACTCATTTATTAATTAATTGAGCAATTTTTATCATATTCAAAAAGTACTGAAAATCAACATTTCATATTTTTCCTAAATAATACATATCACAGAGAAGTCACACAAAAATTTTCATAATTTTTGGAGCTCTAAATAAATGTACACAAAAATAACAAAAACAGACACTATTTATTTAAATCTGAAAAACAGAAAATTCATTTTGAACGCTGAGTCACTGACAACCGGGTTCCACTTGTCATCTTCAACCTCCGACGTTGACCACGGCAGCGACGGCTCTGACCGGCGATTCCTCGCCGACGGTGAGTCCAACGGCGACGACCAAGGTACTAAAATGATCACCAAGACTAGGCGCATCGATTGACATCTCTATCTGTACTGATTACGGCCCTATACTAGCCTCCTGCGGCCATGGCGGACGCGGTGGCACGGCAGCGCTACGTCGGCAACGTGAAACTAGTAGAGCTCAAATAAAGGATCCAGGAAACACCAGTAGCTCACCCCGAACGCGTTGAAGCAAGGAGCGAGGTCGGAGAAACAATGGAGAGACGTGATGACGACCACGGTGATCACGGCGGAGCAAAGATCATCGGTGAGGAGGCGACTGCAGTGATCAAAACTAGCAAGCAACACAGGATTAAGCACCACAGCATCGAGACGAAGCCGTAGGTACACTGATCAAGGCCAACGGCTCACCGGAGTAGGCTGGCCACGGCGAAACGGAATCTCGGGTGAGGTTGCCGGCTGCGAGGAAGAAAACGATGAACGGCGAGTTCACAACAAAATCAAGCGACTAGAGCTAGCTGGCTGGGTGTGCAAGGAACTAGCGGAGCTGGGACACGCATTGCTGTGATGGCGCAGACGCTGGTTCGACGGCGAGGGCTCAACGGAGAATGGCGGTGACAGCGGGAGAAAACAGAGCAAGAGAAAAGAATGACGACGACGACGCCTCGGTCCAAATAACACGGCTCAGAAGCTCAAGGAAGCTGCGCTGTGGCCTTCACCGAAGATCGCCGGCGATGAGTTGGCTTCCGCGGTTACTGTTCATCGAAATTACAGAATTGCCATCCGCCAAAATTCCCAAATTACTTTTAAATTTTCATAATTCAAAAATCTCTAAAAACAAAAGTTGTTCAAAATCAAAAGTTCTACCACTTTGCTTTTGAAACCATACCCAAATTCGGCCTACATTTTGAAATAAACTTTTAAATTTAAAGCGGGGATATTTAAGGAATTTTGCCTTTTTAAATAACTTCAAATTTTACTAAACAACTTGAAAAACTCCAAAAATAAACTTTGTACAACTCGACAAGCTCTACAACTTTGCTTTAAGACTCAACCCCAAAATGTGCTTCGATTTTGAAATGGATTTTTAGGGTCGGATTTAAATATTGAAAATCAGGGTTTTTGGAATTTCAAATCAATACAAAGATTTCAAACTTGATTCAAACAATACCAAGCAATACTTATAACATAAATGTAAACTTGTTTTAGTGAATGCATAACAAAATTTGCAACATGACCAATGCCTTGCAATGCATATGATGATATGTCCGGTTTTTAATATTTAAACACTCGAGGTGTTACAGACAACCACGGCGTGCGTCTTCATACGCGGATTGACACCGCCAAGCTCTGACTACGTCCGTCCTACTCCAACACGGGATCAACTTCGTTGCAGCCGTCAAGCGAGCCGCTAAGCGAGCTGCTCGCGTCACTGACCAGATAACGCCATACGACGCCGACCAGACTTTCTGTCTATAGCTAAGTCATGCTTTATTATTTTTCTAAATATTCTCCAATCTTCGTATATCACCATAATGTTTCTCCGAGATATTTTCTGCATGTTTGCTCTCCAAACGATTTTCTGAACCCCCGAACAGTCATGTTGATGCTCGGATGCCTCCAGAGATAGCCCTGTCTCCAGCTCCTCCCTACATGTGCACGAGCGTCTGCCATCTACATTATGGGTGGTCAGTAGTGGCTCCTTAGCGATGCTTTGTTCTTCCTACACGCACACGGGTTCCTTGCTCTGTATTATGGTTAATAGGGTAGCTAGGGCTGGAGACTCAGCTACACACTAACTGGTCGGGCAGTTTGTATTAAATATAAATACATCTTCACACCAACTGATCGTCGAGCTGAATACGCTATTGTTGATTCTTCTCCGGAGTTCATATATTCTATTTTTACGTCATATACTATCTGTTCTACACATTTGTTTCGCGGGGGCACAGCTCGGTCAAACGAGCTTATGCTATGGGATTGGACAAGATGATCATCGCCTTGGTGGTTGGACCACCTATCAGATGAACTTCACCGCCAGCTAACAGCTATGCCGGGGATTCCTCGATGCTCGGACATCACTAGCTACGCCAAGGACTCCTCGGTGCTCGGACATCGCCAGCTAAGCTGAGGACTCCCTTGGTGGTCAGGTCTTGCTACGTCTCATCGGTGTGCTATCAAGCTGCTCCATGCTGTTCGGATCAGGGTGCTGATCTTGGGCAGCACATCTAGGGTCTTGATATGCGCATGTTAGATGACGTTGGCAAGCTTTCTTCTGTTGACTACTGTTTTTTACCCTAGCACCACATGACCATGTCACCTACTGTCAGGCTCGGAGACTAAGTGGGCACACTTCACCTTGCGGTGAATGTGCTTTTCTCATCTCGAGGCTATGCCCGGGGACTGGCTGCCTGCTCGGCTGGTCTTCTACTTTTCTTCTACTTTGGACCCTAACACCACGTGACTACGTCACCTACTGTCAGGCTCGGGGACTAAGTGGGCACACTTTACCTTACAGTGAGTGTGTTTGCTTTAATCGGGAAGACTCCGCGCCTCTTGAAGCTGAAGAAGACTCTCCTTTTCTTGTGGTTGGACTCTAAGTGGGCACACTTGGTCCACTACGAGGGAATTTTCGATTTTGAACTTGAGCTCCTTACACCCTTATGGCAAGCCGTACTTGGGTTCACACTGCTCGGCGATGGTTCACGCTACTCGACGATGGTTCACGCTGCTTGGTGACTGCTCACAACTGCTCGGCAACTCATCACGGTGGTCGGACCATGAGTTTGACTGCTCGGCTTTGTTCTCACCTGCTCGGACAAGCTTAAGACGGCATTGCACAATGGGTACAAGGCTCTTGGGGACTAGCTGTGGGGGGTATGACCCCGGATACCCACAGCAGGCCATATGGGCTGCGCCCCCAGGGGCGGCCCAGCCCACAAGATGAAGCCTTGCGAGGCATGATGCTGCTCGGCGTCTCCCACAAGACACCGGGAAGATATCCTGAAGATACTATAAGATCTATTAGGATACGTATGATCCCATGATTCCTGTAATCTGTTATTACTTTCCAGTTATCTCTCAGATCTAATTGACTTGTAACCCTGCCCCCGGACTATATAAGGCGGGCAGGAACCCCTCCAAACACACGCAATATCATACGATAGCCAATACAATCCAACAGAACACAGGAGTAGGGTATTACGTCATACTGACGACCTGAACCTATCTAACTCGTGTGACTCGGTTGCCTTCTTGTTCTTGATTACACGCCTCTGCTGATCAATCTACCTTCGTGGGATACCCCTCAGAGAACTACCGACAATATGCTATCGATAGTTGGCGCACCAGGTAGGGGGCTTGTGCACGCTGATCCCTAGTGAAACAGATGGCGTAACTCAAGATCAACACCCTTCGCGGCAACTCAGCTGATCGCGTCGACATCCTTCGACAACCACGGCGCTCGTCTTCGTACACGGATTGACACCGCCAAGCTCCGACTATGTCCGTACTACTCTAATACGAGATCAACTTCGTTCCAGCCATCAAGCGAGCCACTAAGCGAGCTGCCCGTGTCATCGACCAGAGAATGCCATACGACGCCGACCAGACTTTCTGTCTACAGCTAAGTCACGCTTTCATATTTTTCTAAATATTCTCCAATCTTCGTATATCGCCATAATATTTCTCCGAGTTGTTTTCTCCATGTTTGCTCTCCAAACGATTTTCTGAACCCCTGAATAGTCCTGTTGACGCTCAGATGTCCCTAGAGATGCCCCTATCTCTGGCTCCTCCCTACACGTGCATGAGCATTTGCCCTCTGCGTTATAGGTGGTCGGCAGCGGCTCCTTAGCAACGCTTTGTTCTTCCTACACGCACACGGGCTCCGCGCTCCGCGTTATTGTTAACGGGCTAGCTAGGGCTGGAGACTCAGCTACACACTAACTATTCGGGCGGTTTGTATTAAATATAAATACATCTTCACACCAACTGATCATCGAGCTACATACGCTATTTCATCACCATTGCTGATTTTTCTTCGAAGTTTATATATTTTTACATCATGTACTACCCGTTCTACATATTTGTATTGAAGGATTATCGTCTAGGTGATCGGACCATCTGGTGCTCAGACTTCTCCACCGATCAACTGGTCGGACCGCTTGGTTCATGGACTTCGTCACCCACCAGTTGACCGAACTATTCACCAATCGCTTCTACTCAATGCTCACTTCGCCACCGACCAGTTGACAAGACTGTTCGTCGCTCGTGCTTCATCGCCAGCTACGTCAGTTACTCCTCGGCGCTTGGATTCTTCGTGCTCGGGGACTAAGTGGGCACACTTCACCCCACTTCACCTTGCAGACATCGCTAGCTACGTCGAGGACTCCTCGGTGCTCGGACATCGCCAGCTACGCCGGGGACACCTCGGTGCTCGGACATCGCCAGCCACACCGGGGACTCCTCGGTGCTCGGACATCGCTAGCTACGCCGGGGACTCCTCGATGCTCGGACATCGCCAGCTACGCCGGGGACTCCTCGGTGCTCGGACATCTCTAGCTACGCTAGGGACTCCTCGATGCTCGGACATCGCTAGCTACGCCGGGGACTACTTCGGTGCTCGAACATCGCTAGCTACGCCGGAGACTCCTCAGTGCTCGGACATCGCCAGCTACGCCGAGGACTCCTCGGTGCTCGAACATCGCCAGCTACGCCGAGGACTCCTCGGTGCTCAAACATCGCCAACTATGCCGGGGGACTCCTCGGTGCTCAGACGTCGCTAGCTACGCTGGGGACTCCTCGGTGCTTGGACATCGCTAGCTACGTCGAGGACTCCTCGGTGCTCGGACGTCGCCAACTACGCTAGGGATTACTTCGATGCTCGGACATCGCTAGCTAAGCCGAGGACTCCTCGGTGCTCAGACATCGCCAGCTATGCCGGGGACTACTTCAGTGCTCGGACATCGCTAGCTAAGCCGGGGACTCCTCGGTGCTCGGACATCGCCAGCTATGCTGGGGACTACTTCGGTGCTTGGACATCGCTAGCTACGCCAGGGACTCCTCGGTGCTCGGACATCGCCAGCTACGCTAGGGACTCCTCGGTGCTCGGACATCGCTAGCTATGCCGGGGACTACTTCGGTGCTCGGACATCGCTAGCTACGCTGGGGACTCCTCGGTGCTCGGACATCACCAACTACACCGGGGACTCCTCGGTGCTCGGACATCATCGGCTACGCTAGGAACTCCTCGGTGCTCGAACATCGCCAGCTATGCTGGGGACTCCCTCGATGGTCAAATCTTGCTATGCCTCATCGGTGTGCTATCAAGCTGCTCCATGCTATTCGGATCAGGGTGCTGATCTTGGGCAGCACGTCTGGGGTCTTGATACGCGCATGTTAGATGACATCGGCAAGCTTTCAGACTTCTTTTTCTTTGACCCTACTACAAGATTCATTCTTCATCTTCCAGTAGGCTTGGGGACTAAGTGGGCACACTTCACCTTGCGGTGAATGTGCGCTTTTCAATTCAGGGCTCCGCCCGTGGACTGGTTGCCTGCTCGGCCAGTCTTCTGCCTTTCTTCTACTTTCTGACCCTAACACCACATGACTACGTCACCTATTGTCAGGCTCGGGGACTAGCTATGGGGGTATGGCCCCCGGTATCCATAAGACAAGACATGGGCCGCACCATCAGAGGTGGCCTAGCCCATAAGATCAAGGCGTGCACGGCACTGGTCGACGTGCACCGCAAGATATTGTATAGTACCAAATAGGATACTTTCCTTGTAACCCTACCCCTCTAGAGTATATAAGGAGAGGCAGGGGTCCCCTAGTCGCCAGCTATATACATCTCATATTCAATACAATACACCAAAGACACAGGACGTAGGGTATTACGTCGATCAGATGGCCTGAACCTGTCTAAATCGTTGTCTCTACGCCTTGTGTCACCATTCGGTTCCTGATTATGCGCACCTCCACCGATAAATTTACCATCATGGGATACCCCTCGGTGGATTGCCGAGCATCTTTTGTCGATAGCTGAGCACCTTGGGGGACTTTGTGTCCATGCTTGAGAGTGCTTGGGAGCCCTCCATCTCACATATGCTTGATAGTGATCATTCGATTGTGTGAGCGAGCGATTCTAGTGCGATTGCATCGTGAGGTTGCATCGAGTGGCACTAGGTGGTCGTCTTGCAAGCCGGTGGTGCTTGTTAATCTTGTAGGTTGCCACCTCCTAGATGACTTGGTGGTGGTCTCCGTCGAAGCTCGCAAGAAGCTTGTGCAGTGCTCCGGAGAAGAGCTTTGTGAGGGGCATTGTGCTCGCCCCGCGGGAGCCACGAAGAGCAACTCTAGTTGAGCGTGTCATTAAGCTACCCTCACTTTTGAGGTAGGTTCTTGCGGTGCCCGACGTGTGGGCTTGGCGGGTGATGCCAATTAGCCGCCGAACCACCAAGTGAGCGGTCGACACAACAGGGATGTAGCATGTTGGAAAGCACATGAACCTCGGGAGAAAATCACCATGTCAACATTGTTCGCCCCATTGGTTTGTAATCCCCTTACACAAGCTTGTAGTTACTTTCATATACATTGTGCTTATATAGTTGCTCTTATAATTAGTTAGCTTATGTAGCTCACTAGTTACCTTCTTGCTTGTGTAGCATAGAAGTAGCTCCCTTGCGTGGCTAATTTGGTTTGTGTAACCTTATTAGTCACATTGCTTAGTTTGTGTAGCTAAGTAATTTGCGCTCTATAATTTGGCTTATGTAGCCTTGTTATTGAGCATTGCTAGTGAGCTTAGGTGGCTTTGTGCTTTTGCTTACTAGCATGTGTAGGAGCTCCCTCGTTGCTTAAAGTACTAGTGGCATAGGTTTGTGTGACCTTGCTCCTAGAATTGGATAGGTGAGCTCTAGCTAACCCGGCACCTTTGTTGTCTAATTAGGATATTTATAAGGTGCTTGTGAACTTCGATAGAGGGGTGTAGTCTCAGCTAGACCGATTGTTTTAATTCCGCATTTGTTTCGGTTAGCCGACGCGATTAAAATTTAGAAATGACTATTCACCCCCCCTCTAGTCACCATCTCAACCTTACAGCTTCGCGCGGGGGCTTGAGGAAAGTTAGACTCGCAAGGAGACCGAACGCGCGGTCATAGAACGATGGCTCAGATCCTAGGGAGGGGGTACTTGCGAAAACTAAGAATAACGTTCCTAAAACAAGAGATGCTTTCTCCTACTAGGTTCGCTATCCTCTCCTCGATCTCCAGTGACACCCCACCCTAGCAATGGCAAGGGGTTAGGTCTTACTCGAGGGCTGATAAGGGTATATATACACCCTTTCTGAAATAGTCGCTGTGCTCGACCCCCTTCCTCACATTGAAAAACCTAGTGGCAAGGTCTATGGAAATGAACAACTGACTAAGGCTGGTCAGACTGCAAGAAACCTACGCCCTAGCGGCTACATCACTTTTGCTTACCAGCATGATCAGAGTTTCCCTCCTACTACACCTCAGGCTCTACAGTCTTAACAAACGGAAGGGTCGGAACACATGAACCCCTTTTTCACACATAAAAAGGGAGAAAAAAATAGATTTGATCAAACAAAATGACAAGTTTGATTAACAATACACAAAGGGTCGGCACTTGTCCGCTTGTTACAAGAATGATTGCCCGACCTATCTAGCTAACTAGCCCCTCTAGGGGAGAAATATGTTTTCTATCCTATCCGCTAGGTCCTACGAAAGGGGAGCCACCGCCATCTCCAACTCCTCCAGCTTGTGGACTTCATAGCCAAGTGCGTAGCCGTGGCTCATCGTCTCTAGGTCGATGTTGTCTCCATAATAAGAACAAGCAATCATGAAGGATTGATTGACCCCGGCACGAAGGGCATTCCTCTCGAGCTAACACACCCAAGCCATGATCTCGACGGCACGGGGTGCGAGCGAGCTGGTCCCCTCTGACCGCACCACCTCAAGGTCATCGCAGACCACTCTGAGTGCGGCGCTCAGGATCCTGAGCTCATCGCTCTTTGCCTAAAGATTCCTCCTCGCCTCGGCGAGGTCCACGGCTAGCCCAACAGAAATGCTCTCGGCCTCCTGCTTCTGGGTCATCATGTTCCCGAGGTCGGCCTGGTGGGAGCCGACCTTCTGTTGCGTGTCGTCGCGTTATTGACAGGCCTAGTCATGCTCTCAGAAGGCCTGGTCATGCTCCTCGTGAGCCACATCACGCTCCAAGCAAATCCTCTCCATGGTTTGGAGCAGCTCATCCCGCTCCTTGCGCAGCCGAGTGACCGTCGTGGCATCCAGGCTCACCCACTTCTCTAGGGCCACGAGCTTCTCCTCGGCCCCAAGCTTTAGCTCCCTATCCTTCTCAACCTTAGTCAGAAGGTCAAGGATCTGCTGGCGGGTCTTGGCATCCTTCTAGAGTAGCTCATCTCTCTCCTTCCTGACCTTGGCGGCCTCCTCCTCATCCCTCCGTGACCTCACCGATAGGGCCTCGAATGCCTTCTCGGCCTCGTCAGCGTCCCAACGGGCCTCGGCCACCTGAGACTGAAGACTATCTGCCTCCTTAGCTAGGGGAGTTAGCTCGACCACCCTCTGCTAGGTGGCAACAAGATGAGTGGTCACCTCCCTATGTAGCCACGCCTCCTTGACGAGATGGTCCCAGGTCTCCTTCTATTGACGAAGGAACTGAGACTTCCCCTGGCTGGGAGCTATGAGGGACTGCAAGGAAATGATGGTCAGAATACAAAAAGTATATAGAGAAGGAAAAGGGTAAGAAGCAGGATCAAGCAGATACCCGGCCGGATGGAATGACAACGTCACGCAAGGCACCCCTAGCGTGGTCCAAGGCTTCCAGCATGAACACGATCCCTATGTCGAGGCTCTCCTAGTCCATGCTCTCGGTGGTGGCGTTGAGGGTGAAGAGCGTCGACGCTGAATCCTGCGGATTTGTCCACCAGAGCAGGGGCTCGCCCCGCGTGGGCGAGTCGCTGCCCATCGACGTCAAGGCTAGGTATGACTCCCCGCTGATCCCAAGCGTCACTGACCCCTCTCACCATGACGTCCCCACCGAGGGGCCCCTACGGCGATGGAAGGTGTTAGCGGTGCAGACGTCGACCTATCTGCCACCACCACGACTCCCGAGGACCCCTCGGCCATGCCCCCCTCCGTCTGGCCCACGCCAAGCACCATCGCTTCGGCCGCTAATGGTGCGGGATGCGTCGGTGCCTCAGGCGCCGCTGTGGTTGCGCTCGGTGGTGACCCGTCTGTCATGGCCGCCGCCACCTCTACCTGCGTTGGCGGGGTCACGACCGGCTGCGTCGCGCCAGACACGGTCGACGCCACGAGCATAGACGGCAGCCCCGTCTACCCTGCCATTAGCAGCGGTATCATAGCCATCACCAGCTGCTCTACGACCTCTGACGGCAACCCTTGAGCCCCCATGTCCGCCTGTCCCGCTGATGGCACGGGCATCACTGTGGGCAGCATCTAACCGACCGGCGATGCGGTCACACTGGTGCCGCTCCCACTCGAAACAGGCAGCGATGCCAGCCGACGGCTACCGTCTCAATTGGAGGGTGTCACTCTTCCTCAGCGCCAGAGCCAAAGGATTGCGCTGCCTACCGACGCTGCAAGGGACGAAAAGCATAAGTCATGATGAAATCCGACCAAAACAGAAAAAAATAGAGGAGCTGATAATTCACCTCAGCGCCATCGGGTGACAGACGCGTTTGGGGAGCGAACCCCCCGACCTCTACTTCGCCTCATCGGAACAAGGCCGTTTCGAGCCCGCCCTCGGCTCCTGGGCAGAGGGGTTAGCTCCCCTTGGCTCCTGGGGCACGACGGTGGAGCCACCGGCCTCCGCTGGCACCTCAGGCGTGGTGGTAGAACCGCCTACCCCTGTTGGCTCATGGGGTAGGCCGACAGTATGGCCCACCTCCGCTGGCTCCTCGGATGTACCCTCCTCTCCGTGGAACAGGAAGGGTCCCGATGCCTGCAAGGATGAACTGATACCTATCAGCGCATCCTCATTCTCCAGGTCATCCCACTTAATGTCGCCGGCTTCCTCGTTCGTCGGCGTCATCATCATCATCATCATCATCACTATCAGTGGCCTCCCCTTGTTCCCACGCCTGCATCTTCTGTTGTTTCTTCCTCTTCCTGTCCTCCTTTACCTTCCTTAGCCACTCACCCTTGGCGTGATTCACCGTCCTCATGGCCAAATCCCTTGGCAACGGTGCCGGGTGATCCGTGAGGATGAGATCCCTTGGCTGGCACTGCCCCTCTCAAAGTTAGTATCAAGGGGTCAGAAAATCAATTGAAGAGAAGGCAAGAGAGGGAGAAACTTACGAAGATGACGTAGCCTGGTTTCGGCCACATTGGAGGATGTCCCGACATTGGGAAGATGAAATCAAGGGGGGCACCCATGTTGTCCCGTGAGGGCTCCATTGCCTCCTTGATGCGTTGCGCGATCTCGAAGTTGGGTAGCGCCCCTCGGCGAGCGTCGTTCCATCGAACGATGCCTCGGGCGCCATCGCGTATAATGGGAGCGCGCGTGTCATCAATGGCTCCACCCTCCTTGTGTGGTAGGCCCTAATGACGCCTGACCCCTTCAGACCATTCTCCTTTAGGATGCGGATGGCGGCGATGTGGTCCCGGATCTTCTTCTTGTCCTTCTCCGGGACGCCCCACTTCCTCCACGACTTCGGGGCCTCTTCGATCAGGCGCCCGGTGAACTCTGGCAGAGGGACAGTGGCGTCGTTCTTGAGGTAGAACCACTGCAAATGCCACCCCTTGTTGGACGTCGAGAGCCGCATGGGCGGGTACTCGCCGACCTAATTATTCTAAAGCTAGATGCCGGCGCACCCTATCGACATATGCAGCTCCTGCCTGCCGCTCTTCTCCCTCTTCTTTTGGAGGGTGACAACGAAGAAGTACCTCCACAGATTGAAGTGGGGGCTGATCCCTAGGAACCCATCGCATAGGGCGACGAACACCGCCATGTGCTAGATCCCGTTGGGGTTGAGATGTTGTAGCTCGATCTTGTAGTAGTGCAGCAGCCTCCGAAGAAATTTGTGGGTGGGGGTCACGAACCCACGCTCATGGAAGTGGGCGAACGACACCACATAGCCGTCGGGCAGTGACGACAGATCCTCCACGCTGGGCAGCAGCCACTCCTCTGCTGAGGTCCATGCGCAGAGAAGACCACAGTGGACGAGGCCTTCCATGCGCTGGAAGGTGATGTCAGAGCGGCACCACGGATCCATTGGAGGTGGGGGTGGACGAATACGGGCTCGACAACGACGGAGATGCGAAGGCAGGAAACCTAAGCGATTGGCGGTGGTGGTCATGGCTGCGGATCCAAGGATGCAAGGTATGGAACTCGGGGGGCGAACCTTTTGGTTTTATAGGGGCGATGGGTCCGAGGAAACCAATCGCCCATCTAGATCTCCACGCTTGCCATGATTTGCCACAACGTCTCGCCGCGAGATGTGCGCACGCAATCTCTGTCCGTTCCCTCGAAAAACTCGCCGGACATTTCGCCTCTCCGGACAGGCCACGACTCGTCACAAGTAAGAGGAATATGGATATAAAAACACCTCTATGGCCTGTCTGGGCCTGGGAGTTCAAAGGTTGTCCCATCGATGGGTTCGACAACCACTCCGAGCACCCTTAGGGTAAAGGGTGGAGAGGGATGGGCCCGCAAGCGGCTAGTACCCCGACACACGAGTGTCATGGGCATCCTGACCCATGATCGAGTCTCGACCGGGTACGGTCCATGGTTTTTCCCCAAAGAAAGGCAGAGAGCCCTTAGGACCGGTCGAACAGACCCGAGAACTATATGGATTGATCACTGAGAGTCTAGAGTCAGTCACTAGTTGACCAAAGCCGAATCCCCACGAATGGGATGTCGGGGCCCCACTCAGACTAGCCAACTAACAACTCATCGAGCACCGTAGCTCGCCCATAGAGGAAAATCATGGCACGGCGCAGCCCCTTTGGTTGCGGAAACCGTGGACGGGGTGACGATCATAGAGACAAGCCGACCCTCGACCGGACCCCCGCTAAGTGTGGGGGATCAAGGAAAGTTGGGCTCACAAGGAGACCGAGCGCATGGTCGTAGAACGACACCCCCCGAAGGGGTCAAAATCAGGCAAGGACCTTTTTCGACCCACCAAACCTCGCGGCTAGACCCCCGAGGGGTCCGATCTCGGTAAAAGGGAATCACCATACCCAGGTCATGCCATGGGCGACAAAAGAAGGCCAAGGCCATCAGAGTCCTCACGCTCAGAAAAACCTCCAAAAGAGTTTTCTACTCCTCCACAGGCTCGGGGGCTACTGTCGTGGACCAATACTAGGGTACCTAAAGAGGAGGAGCTAATGACCATCAATATTGACTCATCCAAGCAGTCAAGGATGAAAGCAACACTTCGCCCGGCCTCTAGGAGAGGGCACCACTTCGCCCGACCTTTGGGTCTACGCTTTGCCTCACCCGGCCTCTGGGGGAGGACTCCGCCTCGCCCGACCCTAAGGCTATGGGCTCCGCCTTGCTTGGCCTCTTGGGGAGGACTCCACCTCGCCCAACCCCGAGGCCACGAGCTCCACCTCGCTTGACCCTTGGGTCTGCATCTCGCCTTGCTCGACCCTTGGGTTTGCGCTCCACCTCGCCCGGCCTCTAGAGGAGGACTCCGCCTCACCCGACCCCGAGGCCGCGGACTTCGCCTCGCTCGACCCTTGGGTGCGCGCTCCACCTCGCCTGACCCTTGGGTTCGCGCTCCGCCTTGCTCGACGGAGACCCATACCGCCGCCAACCACTTCAGGTCCAAGCATATGGGCCTGACTCAAAGCTCTGACACCAGGGAAGAGACCGACACACCCTAATGTAACCCGTGGCCTTGACAGGCCATACCGGAGGATTTGAACATCATTGGGCGTACTGATGCTGTTCTGCCTAACCCCCATACGAACACTAACGGGCACGTCAGTTCACCATGACGTTCGTAGGACGGAGTGGAGTGCCATGCCCAGCATATGACGCCTACGCATGGTGCCAGTGACGGACAGGACCGCAACGCGAAGCCATCCCTGTTAACATCTACAAGGTCGGCGGGACCCGCATGACGGAGAAGAAAGACCTGACGATCCTGAAGGACTTCTCCTCTCTCTTTCTCTCTCTCATTCTCCTCTCTTTCTCCGCTGTAACCCGTGCTTTCCCTTAGCCTATAAAAGGGAAAACAGGGCCTCCCATTAGAGGCATCTAACCATCGGACCATCGCAACACACCGGATCGATCCAGGCCAGACCTGATCAAACCACCTCGAACCGATCAGAGCATAACACAAGCATACGCCCGAGCAGCAACCGAGCTCTCGGCACCCGTTCATCCTTTTCACCAGAGACTTGGAGTCTGTCCCTCTCTCGCCCGTTTGTAACCCCTATTGTAAACTTTCAGTGCTAGTAACACGAGCAGCAGCGATAAACTGGATGTAGGGACATTCTACCCGAACCAGTATAAACCTCGTGTTCTCTAAACACACCATCCGAGCCAAACACGTAATATTAGAAATTTACTTGTTGGTGGTAACTCGAAACACCGACAAATAGAAAAATCTAGATGGTAGCACATAGATCATGATGCTTGGACAAATAGGATCAAGTGTCATGAACATGATAGAGTGACACTTATGTTCATACTAATAAATAGTACTAAGTATGATGTAGTTATATGACACTTGTGTTGTCATCAAAGAAACTTGGACCTCAAGTAGACCAATTATGATAGACAATGAGAGCATTTACTAGCAAATAAGCACCAAAAAGACTTCAAAGATTCAATCAATTATAATTTTGGCACCATAAGATAAAGAATGATTTTTAGAAAAGAAATAAGAAACTAGTTTCATATTTTTGAGCTAAATCAATTTGTTTATAAATTTTTAAGAAGTTGCATATTTTTTTTAAAAAATATTTGGATATTTTTAAGGAAAAATTAGTTCTATAATATTGAAAGAATTGCATTTTGGGACACGTGAAATATCCATTACCCAAACTGGCATTCTGTCACCGTTTGAAGCTAACACCTTGAATCCACCTCCTCCCCTTCTCTTTCATGTGTGCGAGATGTTTCAATGGTATTTTATGAAATCACGATTCTTTCAGTGCTATAGACTAATTTGTTTTGTAACATTTCTAGTTCAAATTTACCTCCTTCAACTTTCAACTTAGGGCCTATTTAGGTGAGCTAGAGCTAGGTACTAGTTGGCAAGAAATTAGCTCAAATTAGTTAAGGTTGGCTAGCAACTAGTTGAAGACTTATCTAAAAATTTAGACCACCTATTAGCCATTTTGTTTGTATGCACTAGAGCTAATTTAGGCTAATTTTTAGTAGCTAGTGTTTAGCCTTTGTATCCAAATAGACCCTTAGTATGATTTACCTCTTTTGTGGCTAGCATGATGCCACATAGGACATTTGATGTGGCGCCATGTAAATAAAAATCACCATAAAAATTGCTCAGGTGCAGTAAAAGTTGAATGATCAAAAAATGGTTTTATTATAGATTTTTTTTAGAAAATAGTTTATTGTGGATGAAGATGAAAATTAGACGACTGCAAAATTTGAGGCGGGTCAAAAAGAACTTTTTTTTATGTATATGGGCTGCGTAAGGGGCCGAGCCGAACCAAATGACCCTATCGTGTCTGTGTAAAAATTCCCAAAACCCCGCGCCACGGCCACACAAGCTCCCGTCACCCGCCGGTCACCACGGCGGCTCCCACATGCCGCCGTCCCCGCCACTGTCGCCTGTGCTTCACCGCCTCCTCTCCTTGCTCCCGCGCCTCCCCTCCCCACGGCACCTACTGCAGGCGCACGCCTTCCTCCTCCCCCGCGGCGGCCACCGCCACCCGCGTCTCCTTTCCGCGCTCCTCCTCGCTTCCCTCCGCCTCGTGCCCCACCCGCAGCAAACCAGCGATCACGCCGCCGCCCTCCTCCGCCGCGTACACCCCTCTGTGTACCTCAGGGCCGCCGCGCGCCTCCCGACGCATCTACTCCGCAGGAGCCTCCTCGGCCCGCAGCTCCACTCCCTGCTCCTCCGCACCGGCCACGTGGCCTCCGACACCCACGTCTCCGCCAGCCTCGTCCAGCTGTACTGCACCTGCGGACACGTCGCCGACGCGCGCAGCGTGTTCCACGAGATGGCCGTTAGGGACGTTGTGGTCTGGAACGTTATGATCGCCGGTTATGTGAAGGCCGGGGTCCTGGTCCACGCGCGGGAGTTGTTCGATGTTATGCCGGAGCGGAATGTGGTGTCATGGACCACGGTGATCGGCGGGTACGTGCAGATGAGGCGTCCGGAGGAGGCAGTCGAGGTGTTTCGAAGGATGCAGGTGGAGGGCATCGAGCCTGACGGTGTGGCATTGCTGTCGGTTCTGGCGGCATGTGGGGATCTGGGTGCGGTCGATTTAGGGGAGTGGGTGCACAGATTTGTCGTCAGGCGGGGCTTGAGCCAGGAGATACCACTGATGAATTCGATCATAGACATGTACATGAAATGTGGGTGTATTGAGAAGGCAGTGGAGGTGTTTGAGGGTATGGAGGAGAAGAGTGTCGTGACTTGGACGACACTAATTGCTGGATTTGCATTGCATGGCCTCGGTTTGCAAGCTGTTGACATGTTTCGCCGGATGGAGAGGGAGAATATGGCGCCAAATGATGTCACTTTTCTAGCAATCTTGTCAGCGTGTAGCCATGTTGGACTAACTGATCTGGGTCGCTGGTATTTCAATATCATGGTGTCTCAGTACAGGATTAAGCCACAAGTTGAACATTATGGGTGCATGGTTGATCTACTAGGCCGTGCTGGTTGTTTAAAGGAGGCCCAAGATTTGGTTAAGGACATGCCTTTGAAGGCAAATGCAGCAATATGGGGAGCTCTTCTTGCTGCAGCTAGGACCCATGGTGATGCTGATCTTGGAGAACAAGCCTTGGTGCACCTAATTGAGCTTGAGCCTAACAACAGTGGGAACTATATACTCCTATCGAATATTTTTGCAGAACAGGAAAGGTGGGATGATGTGAGCAAACTTCGAAAGGCGATGAAAGAAAGGGGACTGAGGAATGTGCCAGGGGCAAGTTCCATTGAAGTTGATGGCATGGTTCATGAGTTCACTTCCAGGGATGGGTCTCATCCTTTCTTACATAAGATATGTGAAGTATTATGTGAGATCAACACTAACATGAAATCTGTTGGTTTTGCTTCTGTTTTCCCTGAAGTACTACATGCTATTGAAGAAGGCTAAGATCACTATGCAAGAGCATTATTCGCATAATTGACAGATATGCTCAGAAGATATCTGATTCTTTATATGACATCAATGCTTAAAACAAAAAACAATACCAGTGGTAAACTGAAGTCAATTGAGTATATACATTGCTCTATGGATTACTTCTTTCTGTGGAAGAAGGATTGAATATTCTTTTAGAGTTTTTTTTTACACTTATCAAGTGTATATATATTTGTGTCACATGGGATGTGCTGAGGCTCTACAAAGGATTTTGACTTAAGAGTAGGTGGTGCTTGGTACATAAAGTCAAACTCAAAAACACTGATCTACATAGACTTACTTTTGCACAATAGATTTGATTTTCTTGAAGCATATGGACCTTTACAGGTATGAAAATCAGCTGCAGGGCCTCGTGACTTGATATAAACTTATGGTTGTCTCCCCAGTTGACATGCTTCTCCTTTTGCATATATTTGCAACAAAATACACCACTACTTTACAGCTTTAGCTCATAAGTTCTAGTAATTTAAGTTGCTATCTGAAAGATGTCATAGTACGAGTCATTGCTGTGACATGTTATTTTTAATGGCCTATATAGAGCCCAATCAGCTGAAATAGCTTGGAGATGTAAATAACTCTCCCCCAAAGTTCAGATATTGGTCTATATAGAGCCCAATCGGCTGAAATAGCTTGGAGATGTAAATAACTCTCCCTCAAAGTTCAGATATTGCAATAGCTTCTCTGCATACTGTAACAATCATTTATGAGAAATTGAGAATGATACTACAAAATTCGTCATATATAGTATTTTTTCCCATTTTCCCCCAGTTTTCTTGAAATTATCCATTTATATATTATGGAAGCCTCAGCTACACAGCTCTTTTTTCTCAAAGGTATTCTTCAATCCTTTAGTGACTCAGCTGGTCTGAAAATTAACTTCTCTAAATCAATGATGGTCCCCATCAATGTGAGCAATGAAAAACTGAGTCATCTAGCAAGGACCTTTGGTTGTGCAACTGGTTCTTTCCCCTTTACATACTTGGGTCTGCCCATGGGTTTAACTAGACCAAAAGTGGATGACTTCCT
This sequence comes from Miscanthus lutarioriparius, assembly GCA_904845875.1. Lineage (NCBI taxonomy): Eukaryota > Viridiplantae > Streptophyta > Magnoliopsida > Poales > Poaceae > Miscanthus > Miscanthus lutarioriparius. Next base: position 91,942,361 of record CAJGYO010000005.1, on the reverse strand, counting down.
TCCTCTCATAAGCAAGTGTGAGGAAAGACTGAATTATATCTCACCCTTTCTCAGCCAAGCTGGCAGGCTTGAACTCACTAATTCAGTTTTGACACCAGTTCCAACCTACACAATGTGCTCAATTGCTCTGCCCAAAACAAAGCATTGCCTTTGGAGAGGTTCAGAGGAAAATGCCAGGAAAGTTGCAAAGGCTGCTTGGCCCATGGTCTGCATCCCAAAAGAGGAAGGAGGACTAGGTGTGCTAAGCCTCCAAACCCAAAATGAAGCCTTGCTGCTCAAACACTTGCACAAATTCTTTAACAGAAGTGACTTACCATGGGTAGGACTGATTTTGGACAAACACTATAGAAATGGCAGGTTGCCAAACTCTACAGTCCCAAAAGGATCTTTTTGGCGGCGCGATGCTCTAAAATTGCTGGATAAGTATAAAGGTATGGCAAGTGTGCTGGTGTCTAATGGGCAAACCTGTCTGCTTTGGGAAGATCTTTGGAATGGTCAAGTAAGAAACTTACAGTTTCGAGAGCTATTCTCTTTTGCAAAAAACAAGCTAATAAGCCTAAGTAGGGCCCATGATGCTACTGTTCTTTATGATCTCTTTAACCTGCCAGTCTCAGTTGAAGCCTACAACCAGATGCAAGAGCTCCAGTTTGAACTTTCAACATTAGTGCTTGACGACATGAATGATAGTTGGACCTATATTTGGGGCTCCTCTCAGTTTTTATCCTCCAAGGCTTATAGAATTCTAACAGCTCACACCCAAGTTGACCCAATCTTCAAATGGCTTTGGAAGACTTCCTGTCAAGGAAAACACAAGGTATTCTTTTGGCTTGTCCTTAAAGACAGGTTAAGCACAAGAAACATGATAAGAAGAAGAGGAATGCATATAGAAGACTATCAATGTGTACTCTGTCAACAATCCTCAGAAGAAACAATAATGCACTTGCTCTTCTACTGTCCTTTTGCTAAAGATTGTTGGGGCTTGGTGAAGTTCCAGTTTGCATATCACCTCACAATTCCACAAATCTTTCAAGCTTGGAAAACCTTCCTGAAGGTTGATTTCTCCCTCGACATCTTCATCCTTTTCTGTTGGGCTGTTTGGATGATGAGAAACGATGTGATTTTCAGAAACAAAAACCCCTCTGGCAGACTGCAAAAGATACATTACAGTGGAATTACTCGTGCTACTGCACAGGTCGAAAGCTAGGATCACCCCCCTCTTAGATTCATGGATCAGTTCTCTTCTGTAATTTACATGCTTTTCTTTCTCTCCTTCTCTGTACCCTGAATCTCTCCCTCTTCTGCTTGCTGCTTTTCGTTTTTGTTTGTTTTACTTCCCTGTTTTAATAAATTTGCAGTAGGTGCCCCTGGCTCCTCCTGATTCCTCAAAAAAAAAAAAAATCCATTTATAATCAAAGAAACTATTTCAGACTAGCAATTCACCTGCCACTGTGGCATATTGGCAGTTTACATTTCATTGTGGCAATATATATGCACTGTGCCCATCGATTCCTGAAGTAGTTACTCTTACTAAATTGTATACAACTTCGTCGAATCCTTTTAAGATGGTGAAATTCTAGTTAAATCAGAGTGTTAAGCTGTTGAAGAAGTCTTGCTCTAATCCAAGGTTCATGGTGCCTAGTCCAAGAAGAGCACCAATCCATGCTGTTCGAAGGGCTCGAATGATCTTTGTCAACTTACCTGTAGAGAAGAACAAAATCAGTAAATATAGAGCTTCCCAATTAGGCACAATATGCCCATTGGTATAACTGTCAATGTGGAAGCAAAAACCATGAAATTCATAGAATGAAAAGCCGGACTGGAGATCGAACCGGTCAAGCTACTGGTTCACTGGTCCAACATTAGTCTATTGTCTAATGTACTAAATTAATGTGCAAACATCAAACTTATTTCTTGTCCATCACAAAACCAGTTCACCGGTTCATCATAAAACTGGCCGACTGAACCTGTTCAATTGAATGGTTACTCTTTTAACTGAACCAAACAGTGAGGTTGCCAGTTTGACCAGTTCAATGGTCCAACCCACAAACCGGTTCGGTTTGTTGCACTATGATAAAATGAGCAGATTTAGTTTTTAGTCTAGTTTGTATGTTGAATATTCGGCCTTTTTTGGGAATTTAATCTACCTCAGTATATGAGTATCCTAAAATGTTTCACTTAGGTTTGGGACAGGCATCCCTGGCCAAGTTGATCATAACAGCTTTTCTGCAAATCCTTTCACCTACTTTGATACCAGTTTATAAGTAATAAATAAATCTAGATGATACTAGATGCATAATGTTCTTTTCATTGAAAATATATTTTCATGGAAGCTCATCCTCTAATGTTCAACGGAACTTACCTATATGGTGTTCATTGTCATGGAACTTGTTTTCAGGTTGCATGTTTGGAACAGCTTTTGGTCCCTTGTCTGGCTGCTCTGGCTTCCAGTTGCCGAGCTCTTCCTGCAGTGATCTTCTGCAACTTCCATGACACGCAAGCTTTTCATTCTTATGTTCCTTCATTTTGACATTGCTGCAAAGTTCTTTTGATGGAGGAGTATATAATTCTGTTCTTGTGAATTGATTATGAGCCCTGGTTTCCTTGATATCTTCTACATTTTGCGTGGGGAGGTTCAGGTCACTATCTTCATCCTGTGAGAGTTTAGAACCATTAGTCATTTCCTTCTGAACTGGTGAAGCAGTACTAGAATTGTAAGTTTCATATTCACTTACTTCAGTAATATCTAGCATCCTTTCACTGTGACATATGCCAGTGTTTTCAATGATTTGTTGATGAATCCAGCTGTCAATGTCTATAATGCCCATTTCCTCGGTTTTATCCTGCGTCTTCGCTGATTCTGCGAATGAAATCACTTGACCCTGTGGTGGTTTCTCATGTTCTGAGAAAATCACTTGTTTGGTCTCGTATTCTGATGTATCCTGGCTGCATTCTGTCCCATCTTGTATACTCGGTACCCAATTCATGTCACTTGTCATGGAGATACTGCATTCAGAACTGCATTCTGACTGCCAAGTCACAGCATTTACTGGCAGCCTTACAGACTCAGCATAAACTGAGGAAGGCCTTCTCTTTGGTGGCACTGGTGGTTTTGTCTTGTTACTAACAGGTATGTGTTTATTTAAGCCTATCCTATGCTGGCTAGACGCTGTTGGCTTCATAAACCTTGGTAACCTAGAAGAAACATCTCTCTGATTCTTAGAATTCCTTGTATTCTTTGACATGTCAGTTTTCAGCTCTTCACTGGATGGATGTGAAATGTCGAAATTTGTTTCAACAGATGGCTGAGGCCCTTTAAAATGCTCAATTGTTTCCTTGAGCTTCTTAATCTTTCTAATAATACCTTCACATTCTTGTTCTAGATCACTGATCTCCTGTTCTAATTCCATTAACAAATGTTCCTTTCTTGCTTTTACTTCCTGTATGTACAAGATCAAAACATTAGTTTTTTGCAGCAAAGATTGTGTGGAACCACATCCTTTACTCATCTGTGTTCATGGAGACATGGACACAGATTGTTATTACAATTTCTGGGACATCGAACATTTTTTGCAAGTTCAACATACTCTCATCTTGTTATTATCACTTGTCTTTGAAAATCAAAGCAGCCTGACATTGGCTTCTTATCTACTTTAATGTTTAGCTGGTCTCTTCCTTTTCTTTTCTTGACTATATACAAGCTAGCGTCACTGCAAATGCTTACTTGTGGTTCTTCATTTTCCAGGCGAATACTTCTGACTCTTGTTGCAAAACCCAAGGTACAGATGGTCTCACACAAATCATCCTCATTTGGACGGATATGAACAAGCATCAGAGTTTTGGACTCACATCCTGTCAACACGAATACACCAAGGTGAGCTAAAAGAAAACTGAGTTTGTAAAATAAGAAAGCAGCAATTTTCTGCATTTCTGGAACTGTTAGTGAGGTGTTACTTACCTATAGAATCTCTAAGAACTTGTGTGAGCTCACTATTCCTGAGAATTAAGAAGTTGAACGTGTATCATTGTCTCGAAAATAAAAATCTGTTGTGATAACTGCCAAACACCAGTATATTAGGGATTTTATTTACCTATAAGGGACGTGTGATTTTTTGGTCTGTAGTGCATCTATCACATCCCCTAGGGCTGACAGTGACAGATTTATGGCTTTTCCTTCCTTAAGTCTTTTCCCAGTTGCCTTTGTCTTTACAAGCCTTTCACTTCCACCTAGATCAATCATCCATAATTTGTTTCTTGCCCTTTTTCTCTCTGGTGCGTCAAATGAGGTCAATGCAATACGAATCAAACTGTTGCACATAACGAAGAGTATAAGGCTTTACTATAGAAATTCTTCCATGGTATTTTCAATAAAGCAGCTACTTTCCTTTCCAAGCATAATAAGGTTTCAGTAAGCATGCACTTTTGATTCAGGGTCTGTTTCTGTCAGATGCAGCCATGGCTGATGCCTTTTCAATTGTTATAGTAAGGATTTTTCTTCAGTAAAGTAAAAAAGATTACCAGTGAGATCTGCTTGATGTAGAATTAGCCATAGTGGAAGCTGTTGATCTAAAGCGGGTCCCCACTTCATATAGTCTTTTCACTTCTTGAAAACTATTGACAGTAACTGCCACTAGGTTTTCAATCTCGATGCCACCATCAGGATCTGTTTTGATGGAAAGGCTGTATACAGAATAATTGTTTACTTCCAACAAATGAAAAGGTGATAAGTGTTCACATATGTATGTCAGTTAGTTAATCTGCATCAACAAAATTGTACAAGAACCACCTATGCGAATTCCAATTCATGTCTTGACTCTTGGACAGTTGCTGGATTGTCACACTACCCCCAATTTAGATCCTTTTATTATGTCTAAATATTCACACTTTATTTTTTGGCATACTGACATGTTGCCTATGCGTTAATGCAACATTTTAATGGCCCTGTTCATTTTCTTGGTTGTGGAGGACCGCTAGGTAGCCTTGGAACACAAGTGCACTATAGTAGCATTGTTATATATTTTTAGTTTTCCAGAACTATCAACATTGACCGAATAATATTTACATTATTTTCCCATCTGTAGTCCGTAGACTGTCAACAAGATTTCATTACTTGTTTTGCAACAAGGTAGCCCTTCCAGCATTTTAAGAGAAAGTGCTAATTTACCTTGGTACTTTCTTAAAACCTTGTGTCTTGTTTCCTGGAACTAGCAGGTCTCGCAAATTTCCCATATATATCTCGAGCATACTGAAAGTGAACAGAAACCTTCTGTTGCTCTCTGAAGTTCGATCAAACAGTGCTTGAATCGCACGTGGTATGACACCTAGATCTGTAGGCTTGCCTTCCTGATTCAAGTGGTAATGGATTGTAAAATCAAAATATTAAATTTCTGTTGGTTTGGATTTGTTTGGACTTTTTATTTTTCATCTATTCTTCATGAATGAGATAAGGAGTTGGAATGAGTAGAGCTTACCATGGTATAAGTTTTCCCACTACCTGTCTGACCATAGGCAAATATGCAAACATTATAGCCATCTAAAGCTGATTTTATCACTGGTTCAACTTCAGCAAATACATCACCTGGAAACCACACTATTGTAATCTGACTGGCATTCAAATTATTCACTTCAACATCACAATTCCTATAAATGCAAATCTATTATACCTTGTGTTGAGCATTGGTTGAAAACCTTGTCAAACTTGTATTGCTTTATCTTGGTTTCAGCAACTTTTAGGAATACATTATTCTCATCCAGGGTGAACAGAGTTCTGGATTGATGATCCTCTTCATGGTGAAAAGGCCTTACACGACAGAACACCCTTATATTTCCTGGAAAATGAATGCATGTGAATTAACAGAACTCTAACAACTTCCATTGCATTTAGTGACATTTATTTTTATCAAGCCAAACACAAAAAATCGAGGAGAAAGTTCAACCTTTGAGATCCAAATAGTTATTTAGTGACTGCCTCTTCTGCAGTGTTATCTGCTTTAGTTTAGCATTCAGCAAAACCAGTTCCTCTGTCATGACCAAACAAAGAGAAGATATGAGAACTTTATTGCTGTTTTATCTGCTTTAGTCGAACATTCAGCAAAAATAGTTTATCTGTTCTGTAACCAAAAAAAGAAAAAAATATTCAGAAATGTTTAGAGGGTGAGGGGAAGTGTTAGAACTGCATACCTTGAATCTTTGCAACTTTAGCATCTGATTCTGTATCATGAGGACAGATATTTTGAGCCGTTTGAACCATTACTTTCATCTTTGGTTTGGTTGGTGACAACTCCTCGATGATGTGAGACACTGATTCAGTCCAGCTGGGTGTGAGGTACTTGTTGAGCCCCATGAGGGATGACAGTGTATCAGGCAGACTCTGCACCGTTTTCCCTGATTTGCCATCCATGTTCGGTATTATGCAAAGCCGGCAGAATGAACCAGTATGGCTACTCTATCCTTCTGGTCCGGTTTCCTTATCTGCTGGTGATACCGCCTATCATTTTGGAATGAAGTAGTAATATTGAATATTAAAAAAAAAAGAACAGTATTTTGTTGAAGTCAGACATAAACCGAATTGGACTGTTTCAGCAGGTCTAAACTTACTACGTCTATTTGACATCCAAGACTTTTGCTATGATTTTCCAATCAATTTTCTGACCAATTTTTTTTGCTTCCGTCAGACTCGAAGACTAGGCGGCGAAAAGCAGAAAAAAAAAAGAACATAAATCTATACAAGAGAAGAAGGCGTTCCTAGTTCGTACCTGCACTTCCATGGTCGGTCAAATGTCTGCAGAGCACAATATGAAGGGAAATGTTGGATGTGGGAGCTGCCTCCGGAGAGCCCATAGCCGCCCCATACATTGCTTAAGACCATCTTGGAGTTCCCAGGTCTCTGTCACCTATCAAGAAAAGGTCAGTTGTACTTGAAGGCGTCCAACTACCCGCATTTCCAAGGCTAAATAATGCGGAAACGATCATGAAGCAAAGGTAAAATGAAGGATCCATCGCTTCTCCTTGCAAAGCAATTCGAGTGCGAAATAAGGCTTGGAGCATTGGAAGAGAAGGAATCTCACAATATCTCGGCTAGCTCTTTTCAAGACTGGGGATTTCTGTGCCTCATATCCATCACCATGTCCCCATCAAAGAAAACAGTTCCCAACCGACACAAGCAGTGAAGGGCTGAGAGCAAATCACATGAGAGTATACGACTGGGCTATTACCTCCTGTTGGCTTCAGCATTTGGAGCCTCGACAGTAGAATCCACCATGGATGGCATGCTACCCTCAGGAATCCTTCAGCTATAGAAATAGAATAGTTGGAAGAGCTGGTCTTGAGCTTGCTGTTTCGGCAATGTTAATAAAGACACAGAGGGAACGAAGCTGACGAAAGAAAGCATGTGCGCCGTAAGCTCAAACTCAGTCAGTGCCACAACAGGACAGTAGTCACTACTCCCTCACTTTTTGTGTCAGAGAGTGGTGAGGATGTGGGAGAGAGATGGAGGTAGAGGGAGGGAGGGTCGACGGAAGAGAGAGAGAGAGAGGATGGTGATTAAGTATAACTGAGCCCACGATAGATTGTATTCCGTCGGAAGTATGCTTGGCTAGCGAAATCATTCCCGTTCAGCTGTCATCGGAAAGCTCACCAACCATGTGCCATGCTGAACTTTTCAGAGGATCAACAGGTGGGGCTGTGCGTGAAGATGTTGGATTCTGATTCAGCTTGTGACCATGCCTCAGTATCAGTACCGTGCTAGTAGCAGCAGTGCAGCACCGTGCCCGTCATGACTACTGTGGGGATGTGATAAGGTATTGATTGATCCCTTCAAAAGATGCCCCCAGCTACCGCGGATGACCATTGACCAGGCACGTCCATGATACTCCTCACCGTGCCCGTCATGACTACATTGCTTATTACTTTTGCAATTGCAATAGTTACGGGAAATGTTAGACATAGACTTAAGCCTCCTCCTGTGAGCCTGAAACTCCGCCACGGGTTGTCTTGCAAGAACTACTTGTGGATGCAAGCCGGAGAAGCAACGACATACGTACAAAAATTCATTAGCATATAAAATTTCTTCCAGTGAGGCAAATTATAAGCAACGACATAAATGAGGGTCTTGATTGTGGATCTCAACTGTGTAGTTTCTAGCTTGTTCGGCTGGCTTTAAGCCGGCTGGCTGGCTTGTTTTTTCTCTCACGAAATCACTGTTCATGTCCTGCTAGAGCAGTATTTTTCTCTCACAACAATCAGCCGGAATAGTATTTTTCAGTCCTGCCGAACATGCCTTTCACCGGTGAGGCAGTGACCAACTGTGGACAAATAATTCGTGGGCCCATTGATCCTTTGGAGTGATCTGGCCTGTCTCTATCCTTATGTGCCTTATTCACCAAGGGACGGCGATCTGCAGATGTACTTTGCTGTCCAATAAAATAGATATATATATGAATGTTAACAATCACCTATGGTTATTGGTATAACTTCTCATCTTAAACTATGTTCACCTAATAATTCGTGGAACATGTTATTTATTGTGTGCTTTCCCTGCGCATCGTTTACAAGTTCCCATGTATATTGCCAGGCCTGGTATACTTCTATTAATAACTATCAAACGGTTCCCTTTGCACAGAAAGATGATAGCGACTGATCCCTTTATAGACCTTGGGAGATAAGATACAAGTTCTGTACTGTGGGGTATGGGCCACAGGAATCGTACGTATGATCATGAGCACGCTACCCCCATATATGCGTGGCCTGGAATCTTTGCTGCCATCCCTGTCTCTCGCTGGCAAGCACGTTTGAGCCTTCGCTTCTTCAGTGGGCGTAAAGACGCAAACATTCTCTCTCTTTTCATTTTCTGAAAAAAAGAAAAGCCATCAGAATGGTTAGTGCCCTTTTGCCCTCGGGTGAGTGTAATAAACCATAAAGAAGGCATGGGGGATATACAAGCGGACGTATACTAACAAAGAGACGAAAGTTGACATGAGTTTATAAGGCTAGTTATTAGTACATGCTACCTCCAGTCAGCAGAGATTGATGTTTGAGAAAAGCAAAAGTTGCAGCAAGCATGCTATTTGCCCTGTCCGAAACGTTAAGGAACATTGGCTGGAGGGAATATACGCTTGTGCTAGCTACTATGAATTGTATATCAAATGCTCTGGTTAATCTGCAATAAATACATAGAAACAATCATTCCAATTTACTATTTTGGGTCAGATTTGTATCCTGCAGCTTAATTGCTCCAGCTTGGTTATTTTTGATAGTACAGCCTAGCTCCAATAATATGGGAACATCCAACGATTGCCTATCATCTCCATTTGTTTACTTCGTGTAGATCATTCTTCAAACCTTTCAAGATACATCTTTGATCTTTCTGTCCACCCTATCTTTTTCACATCCTTGAATCTATGAGGTGGCATGTCTTTAGCACGTTTTAAGCGGAGCACCGTGCATGCACTTGCACTTATTTGGTCAGGGGCGTACAAAATGTTCTTTTGTTCGAAACATGAATGACGAAGAAAAATGAAAAATGAGGAGATGAATTCTATGGGATCAAATCATTTTTAACACAGCAATGTCCAACAGCACACTGATCAGTGTTAAGATACTTAAATATATTGTAATCACTGTGACGAGATTGACTTGCACTGGTTTAGGATATATAAGGCTGTAGAATATATTGTTATACTTTTAGGAGGATAATTTCCTTGTAAATAGGATCTAGACTTTTCTATTACCGGCAAGCAATCTCGGCAACATCTTGCAAACCACGTCAGGGGTGTTTTCCTGGCCTATATTAACATGCAGGCGGGCACGGCAAAGGTGCGACGCTTCAATACCTGGAATTCTCACAATCAGCATAACATGAATAATAAGTAGTAGCTACTAGGCTGGAATCGAGCTCTGGGTGCCTGAAAATGTTTTCTCACCGACCAAGCAGATAGAAAGCTCATCCCCACTGACTAGATCCTTTCTGGCAACCACCTCAAATATATGATGATCACTGGGTGATAAAGTTTATGCCCTGCTGTTGAGATCTATTCAGATACTAAGTTAAACTTTGGGTAGAAGTCAAGAGGATTGGTAGCAGGCCATGACGACCTTCTTCTTTTTTTTTTCTCGAGAATTGCCCTGATGATTAGCTTCGAATTGGAAGTGTGGTCACCCATCAATTTCTATAGCACTGGCCGGTCCTTTTGTGTGTTCCATGTGTGACACAACACATCAGCAAGTCTATATATACTAGGTACGTTATAATTCAGCCAAGATGATAGCCGGGTAGCTTAAAAACACATCTACTAGAAAGTAAAGCGAAAACACACTGATTCATGGGCTCTTGCACTGAAGCTTTCCTATGAAAATAAATCACCTCACTCTCTATTGGACCCCTCCCATAGGCTGATAGGCAATGAAGCCTTGTATTGCACTCCCTCCATTCCAAAATACAAGGCATGATTTGATTCGGCATGGACGCATGGATGACAAAAATACACATTGACTCTTAAGTTCTCTTAAACTGTATTATTTGTAGCAATAGAATCATAACACCTGGCAAGAAATTTCACGGGCATATGGTGTTGTGTCACACATGGAACACACATAAGCTCAAAACCTCATATGGTGTTTGGCACCGGTGAATTTGACTCTCATAGTGTGTCGATAAGGACGTGTATGGTTTGTTACTAGAACACGCCAGAGGTTGCCACGCACAACTCATGATGCCTAAGCTTGTGGTGTGCCCAACCTTGTCTAGCATTGCTCAGTTCATTTTCAGTGTCGTAACTGGCCAAAAGCCTGGCGCAGCATTCAGCTGCCACACGTACTTGTGGCATGGACAAGGGCTTGGCATGGCGTGTTGTGGTATTAAACCAAACATGCCCTAATTTTCACGGTTGGCAAGACTTATCTGCTACGTGGTCCCAAATTTTCCTAGAAACCTTTTGAAGTTCACTCACTTTCTTATGGATCGGAGTATTTAGGTTTGAGAAATCACCCCACCTAGAATGGCAGTCCAACCCGCGGTGCTCCACTCCTATACACTATGGGTGCAAGCGTGAGCTTGCGACGTGGGTGCTCAAAGTACAAGAAGTCCTATATATTCCTGATAATAAGGATATATAGTAATCAACGTGTGGGCCGGTGGAGTTTATGGGTGCTACACCTTGTGGGTACATGTGCAAAATTCTACCCATCGAGTGTGGGTATAGATGCAAAATTTCACCCATTAGACAATGTGTCACGGGTAGGTTTTTGCTCTACTTGTAACTAGCCCAACATGTTGTGGTCCCTTGCTAACCATATAATTGCAAGGCATAAGGTGGTGATGGATCAACCCATTGATCAATTTCCCCATTCCAAACAAAATGTGAGTGGAAATGTGATGAATCAACCCATTCCTCAAACCTTTTTACCCTTCTAGTTGATGGTTTCAACTTTTGAAAGTAAAGATTTTCCTTTTCTTTTTTTTCCCAATTGAAGTTCCAATTTCTAGTAGTTCTTACATTCAAATTGAAGACCTGAAATGATTGTTGAAACTTTAATGAATTCAAGGAGTTTTCTTTTAAAAAAAAGACTCAAAGATAAGAGCACATAAATGCCCACTTTAGCATTTTCACAATTTTAGCTACAAAATTCCTCTTCAACAATACCTCCAAAGGCAAGATCCTGTATTTTACTTAGTAGGAGTACACGATTAATTCCTGCAAATTTTACGTGAACTGCATGTGTCTCTTCCACTAATCTGGACAATATTACAAGGATATTTATTCACGTGAGAAACTATATATAAATACATATAACCACAGCTCCATACGAGCTGAGTTTCTGCTAGGCAACCACGCATTCTAAAAGAAGAGGTAGCCATACAAAGTAACGACACATGGACACGCACGCGTCTCCTTTCCTGTCAACGACGAAGCCGGGACTCCCAGCCATCGCCGTCCGTGCCCATGGCACCGACGACATCGGGCCCCACGCCGGACCGGAGGCCCCCAGCGTGACGCCCGCCCGTCCCGACAAGATCGTAGCCATGCAACGCCATGAAGAGCTTCTCCTTGTGCAAGGCCAGCTCGTCTTGCCCCGTTCTCCGCGGCCTCTGCTTCCTGACGCCACCGCCGACGCCGCCACAAGCTGGCACCGGATGGCCGCTCGCCTTCCTCCGCCGGAGCCCTCCCCTGAGCGGCACGGGCACGGCGTCCAGCCCCATCAGCTTGGCCACCACGCCGGGCTTGCACCACACCACGCTTTCCCCGGCGACGGTGGCCGGCAACCGCAGCGTCCGCTCCAGGTCCATCTCGTATCCCCCCACGCTGCACGCGAGCGCCGCGCACCCCGCGCCGGCGGCGCAGCACACCGAAGCCCTCGCCGGCCGGTTGCCGGCATTATTGGCATCGCGGCCGCGGTCGCGGCGGCCCATGCCCTCGTAGAAGCCGCTGAACGACGCGCGGTACATGGCGTCCCGGCCGTCGAGCGAGAAGCGCGGGTACTGGTTCAGCGCGTCCCGCGCCGACCGGAGCACGTGGTCGGCCGGGCCACCGCCGTCGACGCAGGACATCCGCCTTGGGCACCAGCCCTCCTCTGTGGATGTCCCCTCCCCCGCCGCCGCGCGCCGCGCCTTCCTGGCGGCCTCCTCCTCCAGGTACAGCTGCAGGATCATCTGCTCAAGCGTGACCGCCGGACCACCGCCGTCGCCACCGGTGCCCGTGCCGGTGGCGCTCACCTCGGTCTCCGCCACGCACGAACCAACCACCGACGGTGGCACGGTGACGAAGGACGAGGTTGCTGCGTCCGCGCCAGCCGCGCTGCTGGCGGCTGCCAGCTCCTTACCGTGGAGCTGCTGCACCGTGGACGTGGAGGCGACTCCGTGGCAGAAGCTGGGGAGCCCGCGACGGCGCATCATGTCGTGGATCGAGGCGAGGGGCAACTCAACTGACTTTACCAGGAAGAGCGATCGAGCTCACTACCTGCCGGTCTCTGATCTCTGATGGCATGACGGTGTGGTAGCGGTAGGCGAGAAGTATAAACGTATATACGTTCTAGCGACGTGCACGGTCGTTACTTGCGCGCTCGTGATGCCATTTAAGGCGAGGGGATGGGCGACGCATGAAGAGGAGCATGGATCTAGTGAATGTGGAGGTGGTGGTGCTAGTGCACCAATTGCAGTCACAAGAGAGCGAGCAAACATAGGAGGGTCAAGGCGATCCATCCATCGGCTGGTCAGAAAGCCATAAACAAGGTACGATTAGAGATTTGGAGTCACAAGGCAAAGCATGCGAGAGCGGCCAACAAGACCATACATTTCCTTTTGAATTACATTACCGCCAAAGAAAAATAAATTGGTCACCTAATTTACTTGCTAGCGCCCGGACTTTCGATCCAGGCGCTAGCGTCCGGACGCTACCCGCACAGGGAGGGAGGGAGCCCCTAGCGCGTTGGGCTCGAGAGCGAGCCCACCAGCGGTGGGCCCCATGCCGTCATGGACGTCGCTCACGCCGCCAGCCGCTTTCCACACACATCCCATGTACAACACCCGATCTACTTTTGAAACATCTAGATACAACAGTTGCAAGATAAAAAAAAGACAGATGAAACACTTGAAACAAAAGCGTCTAAAATACTTGCGAAAACACTTGAAAAACATTTGAAAACCATTGCAAACATATGCAACATCAAGATGAAACATTTGCAAACATACGTATGAAACACCTGAAAACACTTGAAACATATGCTTGTAACATGCATATATATGCAACATCCAAATCTACTTTTGCAATATCCAGATAAAACACTTGCAACATATGTCTGGACCAGATGAAACATTTGGAACATACACTTGAAACATACGTGTATAGCCATTCCAACATGTGCAACATCCCGATCTACTTTTGCAACGATATACAACACTTGCAACATACCTCTGAAACATCTGAAACACTTGAAATATGCTCTTGCAACATGTAGTTTTCACCCTTTTCTTCCATACAATGCAACATAGAGCGGGGGAACGGCTGATTCCGGCAAGCCGACGGCCGATAATGGTCACGTGGCTTGGCAGCGGCCAGCTACGCCTCCGCCTGGCCAGGGCCTGGCCAGCGATGACTCTCTCTCCAAGCCGCCTAGCCACATGTAGCACCGATCTCGGCGAGGTCGAGAGGATGCCCGTGAAGAGCGACGGGGATGGCGACACAGCGACAGGGTGCGGGGTTGGAGAGCAGCGCGTGTGGCGGCGGCCCGTCGAGGTGGGCGGCGGGGAGTTGGTGTGGGGCGGGTTGAGGAGCGGGTGTATGAAGCAACACGCGTGTAAGAGAGAGGGAGGGAATAAGTGGGGAGAGAGGGGAGGGAATAAGTGGGGTGGCCGGTTGGGTTGCTGGCCATTCGGCCCAAGCAGAGGGATCGAGCGCGGAGCATAGTGTCGGGGACCTAATACCAGGGTACCCCGGAAGGTGGAACCGATGACCATCGAACGTGAAAAACTTCTAGATGCATAAGGGCTCCATGTCATCCCTTGTTCGAGTGACAGGAGTTCGGTTCCGTCTCGCCCGACGCCTATAGGGCGGGCTCGGTCTCGCCCGACGCCTATAGGGCGGGCTCGGTCTCGCCCGAGGGCCGAGGGATAAACTCCGCCTCGCCCGACGCCTTGAGGGCGGGCTCGGTCTCGCCCGAGGGCTGAGGGATGAGTTCCGTCTCGCCCGACCCCCGAGGGGCGGGGTCAGCCTCACTCAACGGCCCAGAGCGAGCCTCGCCCTGATCGATATCTATCCCTCATAATGATGGGTACAGACGAGACAAGACGCGTTGGGTCAACCATGGCTCCAACAACCATACCTGCGCCTGGCGAAAAGGACCGCCAGGAACGACAGGATCGATGCTTTAGACCCTTCCGGCGCCCGCAGAGCCCAAAAGGTATTACAGTGCGTGCACCTCACCTGTAGAGTTGTAGGCGCCGCCTTGACTCTGGGACACGAACCCGACGAAGATATCGACAACCGCTACGCTCCGGAAAGGATTTGCTATCTCCACGAACGATGGGTATTCCGTCACCACACACGGTGGACCCGAGGGAGCGCGCCCGCTTCCCGACCCCTCGGTCCTCCCGGTCGAAGGCCTTGACCACGGCGTTACACGGACCCCGACCCGCATTCTCCCAACGAGGACTCACGAGAACCACAAGGCGTGCGGAGCAAAGGTGAGGGAGGCTCATAAGTCAAAACCAACATCATCAAGCAGCCCATACCTGCTGAGCGCATGATTCGTGACTAACCCGACATCCTCTGAGACATCGACAACATTGTAAACACTTATCTTCCTTCGCACTCATCGAGTGGAGGACCTGACCGGTGAGCGTGAGCCACAAGACTAAGTAGAGTACGCGTCCCCGGGCCCTTACCCTTGTAAAGCCGGCCCTTCATCTATAAGGGGATGCGCTTCTTCCATCAAAGGGGACGGAAGAAAAGGAGGACAAAACAATAGAACGCACTCACACACATTCAAGCAGCTCTGAAGCTCTTGACCACCTTTCAATCCTTCGATCGAGAGACTTGGGATCAGTCCCTCTCTCGGCGCTTTGTATCCCTTACTACAGATCATTACGGTGCTAATAACACAAGCAGCAACAAACTGGACGTAGGGACGTTTCGCCCGAACCAGTATAAATCCTGTGTCCTTTAGCGCACCATCCGAGCCTAACGCGCATTACTATAAATTTACTTGCCGGTGCTTGTACGAAACACCGGCGGTTGGCGCATGCGCCAGTAGGGGCTTTCTGCGTTCCAAACCAGGTCTCGGATGACCACCCACGCAATCACACAGGCCCCGGCGCACACGCGTGCGTTCGGCGACCTAGATTTCATCATCACACTAGAAGGAGGCGGCATCGACTCGACTCACCGCCCCATCTCCCCTTCCATCAACCTCAGCCATCTCGAGCTTGAGGGTCCACCGGCAACTCCGGGGAGTCCCGTCACCCAAAGAAGCCTCTCACAACGCCACCATGTGTCCGGAAGGGTCCGTATGGGCGCGCCCGACAGCGCTTCCGTTCGGTCTCCGCATAACGTTGCGGCAACCGCCCGGCCGTCTTCCGGCGCTACATGTGGTTCAACCACCCACGGACATCGAGTTCGTGGGGGCGATTGAGCGGGATACGGAGACCCTCTACGAGCTCCTCAACGAGGAGCTCAGATTACTCTCACTCGGATTCTAGCGAGGGGAGCCACCACCCTTCCCGAGAATGCTACATGACGCAGACCCACGAGGGTCACGTCCGAAAGCGCCTCGGGGAAGAGGCCACCCCTACCAACAATCTCGACAAAGCAGATCCGGGAAGAAGGGACAGCCCCATCTCGCCGAGGATGGAGCGACTAAGGGCTCGTCGGCAAGAGATCGATGAGGCCGGCAAGGGCTCGACGGGAATACGCGGACATCAATCGCGAGATTGAACGCCGCAAAAGACGGGCGCGCGCGCGCGCCACGCCTTCGCACCGTACATCAAAGGATCCTCACCGACGATGGGGCCTTTCCTCACTTTGCTCGAGCCACCAGAACATCGCCATGGCGACCGCTTTGTCTTGCATGGTCTCCGGAGGCCGCGACATCCGAGGATCGACGCGCTTTATCGGGAGATTCGCCGACGTTGCTCGAAGCGCTGCAGCCGCGCAGCGAGAGCGAAAGTTCGTTGTCTCGACGACGCGAACCCGACACCAGCCAGCGCAAGCACCTTCATTATCATCCACCAAGGGCGCATCCGTGCACCAAACACCGCCGGCGGCGGGCAGCCCTCCGGCGTCCCTCAGACATCAACGCCTCGGCCGTGGCGCGACGTGCACGTAGCATCATCGACGCCGGAGACGTGCCCACGGCGGCGAGGAGGGAGAAGCGCCGCGCTGCTATCATCCCCGACGTGGCGGGCGCTTCGACAACGAACGAGGACCGGCTTCGAGCCCCGTCCCCGCCAGCCCCTCGGGCCTTTGGCGGCACATCCTCAACGCTGCGTTCCCTCTAAGGTATCGACCGCCTACGAACATTCCTAAATATTCGGCGAAACAAACCCCGGCTTTGGCTCAAAGACTATCGGCTTGCATGTCGGGCCGGTGGTGCTAGTGATGATAATTTCATTATTCGCAATCTCCCGCCGTTCTGGCCGACTCGGACGAAGCGTGGTTGGGAGCACCTACCGTCAATGCTATTCGAGTTGGGCGATCGACCGAGATCTTTGTGGGTAATTTCGAGGGCACGCATAAACGCCACGAAACCCATGGGACCTCAAGAATCGCCGTCGAAAGCCGGTGAAACCCTCCGCGGGTACATCCGGCGCTTTTCCCGACAGTGGCAATGAGCTCCCGAACGCCGCCAACGCCGACGTCATAGGAGCCTTTCGTCTCGAACGACCTCACGAATCCTCGGTCACAAGCTAGGGCGCGCAGGCCCGCGAATTACCAAGGAACTCCCCGGACATCGCCGCTAGTCACGCCTCTGGAGAAAGAGGCGCTCAGGGCCATCTTTGATCGTCTCGACAGAAAAAACAAGGCGGGACGAGGACGCCAAAAGGCGCCTCAACCGTCCCCGCCAAAGGGAAAAATAAGAAGCAACGGCGCGACAACTTACTCATGGCGTCATTGCCGATCAAGAAAGGTGGCGGAAGCCCGCGGAGGCACTCCGAACCACTTCGAGAAAATGCTCGAGGGCCATGCCCAAACCACGCCTTCCCGCCAAGCACCTATACAAGGAATGCGGCCTTATGCGCGCAATACTTGGTGGGGCCTTAACAAGGAGGAGTAGGGGAAGGAGCCTGTTCTCACCACTAACGACACGGGGAGAAGGACGACACCTTCCCAACTCCGACCGGTGCCCTCATGATCTTCGGAGGATCAACGGCCTCACGACTCCGGCGCCGCCGCCAAGGTCGCATACGTCGAGAGGTCTATATACGCACCGGACCGGCTATACCACCTATCTCCGGTGGTCGGAATCCGCCATAACCTTCGACCGGACCGACCATCCGGATGCTATCCCACACCCGGAAGGTATCCGCTTGTCGTCGACCCGATCGTCGGTCCAAAGCGGCTCACCAAGGTACTGATGGATGGGGCGGCGGCCTCAACATCATGTACGCCAAGACGCTTTCGGCGACGAGATGGGCGTCGACCGAACGCGCCCTCGCCCGTCCCGAGCACCTTTCCATGGCGTCGTGCCGAGAAGGCAAGCCATGCCACTAGGGCGATTGACCTGCCCGTCACTTTTGGGGATCGATCCAATTACGGACCGAGACCCTCACCTTCGATGTAGTGGGGTTCCTGGGACTTTCCACGCCATTCGAGAGCAAACCATGTTACGCGAAGTTCATGGCCGTACCCAATTACACATATCTGAAGTCAAGATGCCGGGCCCCGTGGGATCATCACCATCGGCACCTCCTTCCAGTAGCGCTTACGAGTGCGAGGTCGAATCTCGCGGACACGCATCCGCGGTCATCGCATCCGAAGAGCTCGTCGCCCTCGAGGAGGAGGTCGGTGAGGGACACCGACGCAAAGAAGTCGTCCGGATCGTTCGAATCGGCGAGAGGGTTCGAGGACGTCCTCTTGGATCCCGGTAGCTCGAGGGCAAAAAGTCCGAATCGGGACCGCGCTCTCCTCCGCATAGGAAAGCGCGCTCGTCGACTTCCTCCGCGCCAACAAGGACATCTTTGCGTGGAAACCCTCGGATATGCCGGGCATCCCGAGGGAGGTCGCCGAGCATACTCTCAAAATCCTTCCTGGCTCCAAGCCGGTGAAACAACGCCTGCGCCGCTTCGACGAGGAGAAACGCAGGGCCATCGGCGAGGAGATAGCCGGACTCATCGGCGCGGATTCATTAAGGAAGTGTACCACCCAGTGGTTAGCGAATCCTGTTCTTGTTCGAAAAAAGCGGGAAATGGAGAATGTGTGTTGATTATACTGGCCTCAACAAAGCGTGTCCAAAGGATCCATTTCCTTTGCCACGAATAGACCAAATAGTCGATTCCACCTCAGGGTGCGAAACCCTCTGTTTCCTGGACGCATACTCAGGCTACCATCAGATCGCGATGAAAGAGTTCGACCAGCTTGCGACATCTTTTATCACGCCCTTCGGATCATTTTGCTATGTTTCAATGCCATTTGGTTTGAAGAACGCTGGGGCAACGTACCAGCGCTGTATGCTTAGTTGCTTCGGAGATCTCATCGGGCGAACCGTTGAGGCCTATGTCGACGACATCATAGTCAAATCCAAGCGGGCTGACCACCTTGTCGCCGACCTTGAACGTACCTTTGCGAAACTCCGGGCGAACGGCATCAAGCTCAATCCCGAAAAATGTGTTTTCGGGGTCCCGAGGGGCATGCTGCTCGGCTTTATCGTCTCCGAACGTGGCATTGAAGCCAACCCAGAGAAGATATCGGCCATCACGAGGATGGGCCCGATCCAAAACATAAAGGGGGTTCAGCGGATCACCGGGTGCCTTGCCGCTCTCAGTCGATTCATTTCACGCCTCGGCGAACGAGGACTTCCCCTTTATCGACTCCTGAAGAAAACTGACCGCTTCGAGTGGACAGCCGAGGCTCAGGAAGCACTTGACATGGTTAAACGATTTTTAACTAAGCCGCCGGTCCTAGTTCCTCCATGCGATGGAGAATCTCTCCTACTATATATATCGGCCACCACCCAAGTGGTTAGCTCCGCCTTAATAGTAGAGCGAGAAGAAGAGGGGCACGCCTTCAAGGTGCAGCGCCCTGTATATTTCATCAGCGAGGTGTTATCCGACTCCAAAACCCGCTACTCCCAGATCCAGAAACTCCTCTACACCGTCCTCATCACCAAAAGGAAGCTACACCACTACTTCGAGTCACACCCCGTGACAGTAGTGACGTCGTTCCCCCTCGGCGAGGTCGTTCGTAGCCATGACGCTACGGGAAGAACCGCAAAGTGGGCACTCGAGCTGATGGATCAGGGCATTTCTTATGTCCCCCGAACGGCGATCAAATCTCAGGCACTGGCTGACTTCATCGCGGAGTGGACCGAGGTCCAGATGCCACCAGCAGCCGTCGATCAAGAGTACTGGATAATGTACTTCGACGGATCGCTGATGAAGAAGGGCGCCGGAGCAGGACTAGTCTTTGTATCCCCCCTCGGGGTCCACATGAGGTACATGGTTCGGCTTCATTTTCCCTCATCAAACAATACTGCAGAATACGAAGCGCTCATCAACGGCCTACGAATCGCCATCGAGCTGGGCATCCGACGCCTTGACGTCAGGGGCGACTCTCAGCTGGTCGTCAACCAGGTCATGAAAGAGTCGGGCTGCCACGATACCAAGATGGAGGCATACTGTCAAGAGGTCCGACGTCTGGAGGATAAATTCGACGGCCTCGAACTCAATCATATCCCCAGGCGCCTCAACGAAGCGGCCGATACACTCGCAAAAGCAGCATCCAGCCGAGAGCCAGTTCCAACAGGCGTCTTCGCCAGCGACCAACACAAACCCTCGGTACGCTACGCGGGGTCGGAACAAGCCGACGATGGCCCTTCTAGTCCGACCCCCAAGGCCGATCCGCCAACTGTTCCTCCCGACCCCGAGGTCATGGAGCTTGAAGAAGACCCAGCAATGGAGTCCGATCCTCCCAATGACTGGAGAACGCTTTACATCGACTATCTCCTCCACGACATACTACCAACCAACAAGACAGAAGCCCGACGGCTCGCGCGACGCGCCAAATCCTTCGTTCTTGTAGAGGGCGAACTCTACAAACGAAGTCACATCGGAATTCTGCAACTTTGTATCCCTGGCGAACAGGGAAAACTCCTACTGAGCGACATCCACGGAGGGGCATGCGGACACCATGCCGCACCAAGAACCTTGGTTGGGAAGGCATTCCGACAGGGTTTCTATTGGCCCACCGCAGTAGCCGATGCCGAGCAAATTGTACGCACCTGCGAAGGGTGCCAATACTACGCTCGACAAATGCACCTCCCGGCCCAGGCTCTCCAGATGATCCCCATCACGTGGCCCTTCGCGGTCTGGGGGCTTGACCTGGTTGGGCCACTTAAAAAAGCGCCCGGAGGCTTTACCCACCTGCTTGTCTTCATAGACAAGTTCACAAAATGGATTGAAGCTCGGCCAATATCCACAATCAAATCCGAGCAAGTTGTTTTGTTCTTTCTCGACATCATCCATCGCTTTGGAGTACCGAACTCCATCATCACAGACAACGGTACGCAGTTCACCGGTAGGAATTTCGTTCGTTTCTGTGATGAACAACACATCCGAATCGATTGGGCAGCCGTCGCGCACCCCCGGACGAACGGACAGGTCGAGCGCGCAAACGGCATGCTCCTTCAAGGCCTCAAACCTAGAATTTTCAACCGGTTGAACAAGTTCGGCGCGCGTTGGCTCGCTGAGCTCCCGGCTGTGCTCTGGAGCCTAAGGACGACTCCTAGCCGGGCCACCGGCTACACACCCTTTTTTATGATCTACGGCTCCGAGGCCGTTCTCCCGACGGACCTCGACTATGGAGCGCCAAGAATCAGAGCATATGACGAATAGGGAGCCGAGGCATCTCACCAAGACGCCATGGACCACCGGTGGATGAGGCCAGCGACATCGCCTCCTCCGTTCAAATGAAGTACCGACCAAGCGTTACAGGCGGTACCACAGTACCGACGGGTGCGGGTCGAGCCTTCAACGTCGGAGACCTCGTCCTCCACCTTGTGCAGAGCAACAAGGATCGCCACAAACTCTCCCCGCCCTGGGAAGGGCCCTACATCGTCGCAGAAATACTTCACCCAGCGCCCCATCGGTTGAAAACCATCAAAGGCGAGGTCTTCACCAACGCTCGGAACATTGAGCAGCTACGTCGTTTCTATCCTTAAAATAAGCTTACACTTTTCCTTATCGGTTTTAGTCTTAACAGAACCCGATCCTTAGTGACTACCGACCCACAAAATCGCGAGGTGGGACCTCCTCACTGGGGCCGGCATATGATCGTAACATATGTCATGTGTAATACAAGTATTACGCTTGTAAAAATCCCTCATTATACTTGCAAACATTTTCTAAGTTTTCCATTAAGCCAGTAAACGAGTTTCGAGGGCTAAGATCTTGGGAACCAATTACAATACAACCGGTAGGACCGCAAGGCACCCACGCCCAAATGGGTTTGCACCTCTTTGCTCACCAGTTCAATCAGAATTAGTTCGCCCATGCCTAGTTTCCTATGACTTAGACCACGAGAAGGATTGAAAGCGTTAAAATGACTTGCCATAAGCCAAGGATGCAATTTTGTTCATTTTTTGCACAAATTCACCACTTACAAAGCGATGTCATTACAAAAAAGGAACAATATACTCCGAGGATCATTTTACAGGGGCTTCCCCACAACGTTATTTCATTACGGTCTCGGCTCGGCTCTACCACAAGTGTTATCGGTGGCCGCGCCACGCCCGCCCTCCATCGGCGACGTCCGGGCGTGTACACGGCCAGTCGTCTCTGCGCGGTCACCGTGCCACGCTCTCCATCGGCGACGTTAAGGCGTGTACACGGCCAGCTCGTCTCATCGCGGTCGCCGTGCCACGCTCTCCATCGGCGACATCTTTGCTGGATCCTCGGCGCCACCATCTCACGACGACTCGCCGGAACGTCCGGGGACCACACCATCGTCGTCAGCCGCGACCCCGGCAACGACGCCTCCGCCGGAACGTCCGGGGACTACGCCATCGTCGTCAGCCGCGACCCCGGCAGCGACGCCACCGCCATGACGTCTGAAGACTACGCCATCATCCCCAGCCATAACCCTGATAATGGCATATGGGAAGGAAACGCCTCCCGCCAAGGGAGGGGCGCAGCGAACGACGGCGCAGTCAACAACGTACGACGCCCACCGACGCCTCCTTTCCTTCACCAGCAGCGACTCCTCAGCAAGGGCCGTGCGCACCATCTCATCTACGTTGGATAACCTCCGGCTCGACATCACGCACCAGAATCACGAGCAAGTTTGTAAGTTCTCTATCTCTCTCTGGCATTACTCTGCCTCACTCAGGAACCACCACGACGCACGGACGCGTTTGGCGGAAAGGAAGAAGAAGGAGAGATAGCGGCTCGGAGGCAGAAGGGGAGGTGGGCTGAGAACTCCTCTCCCCCTCCCTATTTAAAGAGGAGGCGCAGTAACTAAGGAAAGGCGAAAGGTCGGACGAAAAACCCTCTCCCTTCCCCTTTTTAAATACGCAATCAATGCTGATTGATATCTGAGGGGACGCACTAGAAGTGACGGGACGAACCCCGGTCTACGAAGCGTCCCTCTTTGGTCAAACCGAACACTGCTTGGGTATGGCCCGCCACTGACCCGCTCCGGACGCGGCGATTAAAAGGCACCCGCATAGGCGGAACAAATTTTTCGCCTTCCCATGCAGGGACCACAGACGACCCGATGACGGGACCCTTCAGTTCTCTCCGGTCGACCGCTCGCCCCGAAGACACGACGAACGAACGACCAAAGAAAGATAAGCCTCTCATCTTTCACTTTTTATGCGTTAGAATTTGTTCGCAAGATTCCGACCCCGTCGAAAAGCAGGGACGCGAACATCACTCGGGGGCTGTCGAGGATGACTACCAATCCAGACATCCTCTTCACCCGACCCCTCCGTACGCTTGAAACTAAGGGCGCGACATACAGGCACAAAGCTTTGAGTAAAACTGGACGAACTAGCAAACCCTACGCCCCGATAGCTACAATGTTTCTATTCACCAGAAAAATCATGCTCAAACGCCTCTCGCGTCTCTGGTTTCGACGTTCGCCTTTCTCAAAGAAGGGATCGAAGGGGTCCGCCTACAGCAACTAGGTTGCCCAGGTTAATTGAACAGCTCGGATCTTCACCGAGACACAAAACAAAGAATGGCAATTCTTATGCAGGTTTTTCCAACCTCGTCACAAACGTCAGGACCCGAACCCATCTGGTAGGAGCTCTTCCGCCACTCATACCACCAAGGTAACGTCACCACCTTTATTTTCAATTAAATCTCGCATTCAAAACATTTCATATGCAAAAAATTGCATCCCAATGATTCGTGTCGCACCATGAAACAACTGTCGCCTTATCCGATATAGGTAACCACAGGCTGAGGTTCGAAGGTCGGCCCGCGAAGGGCTCGAGGCCGCCTCACACCGAACAGAGCCAGGGAGAGATAACCGAGACGAGCCCCAGCGGCCCTGCCCGACCCCGCTCAGAAGCAAACCGGGACGTCTCGACCTTCTCTCGTTCGATTCTAACCTCGAGCCAAACCCACAGAATCTCCATCGAGGAGAGGCCATCGGGACCCTGAGCTTATCGAACGACTCAGGCATCTGCCGGGAGGCGGGTTAAGAAATTGTGGAGTGCCACCAGAGGGCTCTGCCGACCCCATCAGCAAATGATGGACCCGGATTCCACACGAACGTACCCGTTAGCGAGCTCATTGAGCGCGGTACTCAAGCCGTCGAGGCAAGTGTTGTTCACTCAGCCCCTCGATTATGAAAACCGAGGGGCGGGGTAACACGCAAATAATGGCCGACCCCTATCAGACCCTGACAAGGCTCGGGGGCTCGGGCCAAACAATGCAGGGACAAAGGCCCCACCTTGCCGAGCCCATAGAGTTCCCAGTTGGGATTTCTGTTGGAAGACAGGGCGGGGATTATTGCGATGGCATCCATTATCACCAAACCCACGATTCCGGTCTCCAGGTAACACCCGACCCCAAAGAAAAGTGGGTCGGACCTTACTCGGGGTTGTTAAGGTACGGCTACCTCCTCTCCTTCTTTTGGAACAATCTCCTCGCATTATAATCAGCATAATTGAGGGAACATATTGGTAAGACCGTAAAAAATGAAATCGCAAAAATCAAACAAAACGAAATTAAGACGCAAAAGCACGAAAGGCGTCCAGACTCGAAAAGTACCGACACTTGTTCACATATTACATATAAGTTATTCTCAAAATTGTTCGACTAATTACTTCCGCGGAGGAGAACCATCTCTTTCAGATTATCCGCGGTGTTTTTTTGCAAGGGAGCAACCATCTTCTCCATTTCCTCCACTCTTCATCCTCGTGGGTGGGCCGGAAAGCCTTCGCTCATCACTTTCAGGTTTATTTCCTTCTCATAGTGGGCGTGGGCGACGGTGAAGGCTGGGTAATCCCGGCGTGAAAGGCACTCTCCTCAAGGCTGGCCCACCCGAGCCGTGATACCTCCGACCACGAGCCATGAGCCAGGCTGGTCTCCACCGGCTCCGTCACATTCAGGCGTTAAGAACAACCCCGACCGCAGCTTGTAGAAGATCGTGCTCATCACTCTCAGCCTGAAGGGCTCTGCGCGTATAGGCAGCCTCTTTCTCTAGCTTGGTGGCGGCGTTCTCAGCACTCGACTTTCCTTTCACCGCGTCGTCAAGCTCCGCCCGGAGAGAGCGGACCACCTCGACGTCCTCGTCCACCTTCCGCTGGAGGGCTATGGCCCTACTCTCGGCCTTCCGCCGGAGGTCCCGCTCCATCTCCAGCTCCTTCAGGACTTCGCTGGCCTTCTCATTGGCCGCGGCATTCCTCTGCAGCAGCTCGTCTCGCTCTTTTTTGAGTCTGGCAATCTCCTCTCCATCCAGCTTAGACCTCGCCGACAGGTCCTCGAACATTCCGTGCGCCTCCTCCACATCCTGACGTGCCTGGGCCTCCCGCTCTCGGATAGTAGCAAGCTGGGCGGCCAAGTCTGCTTGCAGCCGGGCCTCCTCGGAAAGGCGATCCCTCTCCGCCTTCTGTTCGCGGAGGAATTGGGATTTATCCCGGCTACGAGCAACAAGAGTCTGAGGAGGAAGAAGACTGATATCAGGAATACGAGAACACAAAAACACATGAAGAAAGAAGAAAGTCCAGAAAATACCTGAGTGATAGGGATAACGATCTCACGGAGGGCTCCTCTGGCCTGGTCCAGGGCGTTCAGCATGGTCGAGATCCCGATGTCAAGACCCTCCCGCTCCATGCTCTCGGAATGATCATCGAGCGAGAAAAGAGCCGACGTCGGGTCCTGAGCATCCATCCACTGGAGCGGCGGCTCTCCCCTCGCAGGGGAGCGGTTTCCTCCCGACAAAGGGGCCGGTGGTGGCTCCCTCCTGACCCTGTGCGGCACCACCGCCGCACTCGAGGACCCTCCGGCTGGACCCTCCTCCGTTTGGGCCGCTTCGAGTGCCACGGGTGGATCCACATGGGCGCCTGGCGACGCGGATTGCACCACGCCCTCGGGTGCCACCACGACCGCGTCTAGCTGATCCTGGCTTGGCGCAGTCACGACCACCGTCACCGGCGGTATGCGGTCCTCGGCCGGCTGTTCCACGCCCGCCACGGAAGAGACCGCTCGCTCAGTAACCTCCGCGGGTGCGGGAGCCACCTTGGACGCCGTCGGTTCGGCCAACGCGGCCCCGACATCGGCACCACTCCTGCCCGAAACAGGGGTGGCTCCAGGCGACGCCGTCTGTCCCACTTGAAGGGCGAGACTCTTCTTGGGCGCCAGCCCCAGGGGGTGACCCGTCCGCAAGAACCTGCGCAAAGGTAATAAACCGTTAAGTCAAAATAAAAATGGAAAAAGGATGAAAACAGAGGAATCAACAGCTTACGTTGACGTCCTCGGCCGGCGGAAGCGTTTTGGGGATGGATCCCCAGACCCCTGCCCTGGCTCATCTGGGCGGGACCGTTTCATGCCTGCCCCCTGCCCCAGGGCAGGGGGGTTCATCTCGCCGGGCGCGGCCCCGGAGTCGCTCCTCTCCATCGTCTCGTTGGGCGCGGCACGGGAGCCGTCCCCCTCCGTCGTCTCACGGGTGCGGCACCGAGCTGCTCCCCTTCATCGTCGCCTCGGGGATGGCGGCGGCAGTTCGCCTTCCCCATCCACCGTCCCTCGGCCAAAGACGCGCGTGCGAAGAGGCGGACTCGCCGCCTCCACTCGACCTCATCGATCCACTTCCCTCCGCTGTGGAAAGGGAAGGGCCCTCCTGCGGATGGGTGGCCACTCGTCGGCGTGTCCTCGTCCCTCCAGGATGCCCCAATCCACGTCGACGGCTACCTCGTCGTCGTCGTCATCATCATCATCATCGTCATCCTCACTACTCACGTCCTCTCCCCGATCCCGTGCCTCCTGCTTCAGTCGTTTCGCCTTCTTCATCTCCTCCTTTGCCTTCTTGTCCCGCTCGGCCGCGAGTCGATTCGCCGCCGCCACAACCTTGTCCTTCGGCAGCGGGGCTGGGCTATCCTTGAAGACTAGCCCCCTCGGCTAGCCCCAACATTACAGAAGCAAGTGTTAAAAGAGGGAGATTCAGGAGAAAGAAAAGAATGCGGGAGAAGAGGGCTTACTGAATTGAAGAACCCGAGTGCTCCGGCCGCATTGGAGATGCCCGGCACCGGATACACGATGTCGAGGACCTGCCCATGGAATCCTTCGTCGGCTCCGTCGCCTCCTTGACACGCATTGCCACTTCCGAATAAGGGAGCGCCTCGTCAAAGAGCACTGTCCCCTCAAACGATATCCTCAAGCGTCATCCGATGCGGAAGCAAGCACATCGCCGCCATCAATGGCGCCACCCTCGCGTGGTAGGCACCGATAATCCTCGACCCCTTTACACCCCCGACCGCTCGGGGCATGGAGGGCGGAGAGAAGGTCGGAGATGTGCTTCTTGTCTTTAGTCCGGATGCCCCACCCCCACGACGCCGGGGCATCCACAATAAGACGTCCGGTGTACTTCTTGGTGGGTGGCACTCACATCATCCCTAACATAAAACCACTTGTGAATGCCATCCCTTGTTGGATGTAGCCGCACACATGTACGGGTAACCCTTCGATCGGGTATGGCGCAGTGAATGCTTGGCACACCCCATCGGCGCGTCCACTTCTTTCCCCCAATCTTCCTCTTCGACGCACTAACGCTAAAGAAATACCGCCACAGATCAAAATGGGGATCGATCCTCAGAAACCCTCGCACTGTGGCAAACGAACGCCGCCATATGTCAATCCCATTGGGAGTGAGATGTCGCAGCTCTCTACCTCATAGAAATCTAATAACCCCGAAGAAATCTATGCGCGGGTACCCAATCCCGCTCATGGAAGATGGCAAAGGAGACGACATACCCTTCAAAGCGGCACCGGCTCACCCTCGTCGCCGGGAGTAACCACTCTGGACGGGCGGATAGTGGGCGGAGAAGGCCACGGCGACGAGGCCCTCCAGACGCCGGAAGTGATGCTTGATCTCCCCACAACTCCATTGAAGCGGGGAGGGGGAAGGCGGCAGCGAGCTTAACGGCGGTCAAACACAAACGCAGTCGGCCGGTGGCGATGGCGATGCGCGCAAGAGGCTGGAAGATTGGTGGCGGATGTTTCGAACGCAAAGGAAGGGGAGTGAAACACGGGACCACGGGGCGAACCCAGCGGTTTTATAGGGGCGACGGACGTGAGAAGGGCAACCGTCCGCCTCAATCTCCGGTTCCGCCACGCACGCCACACGTCACGTCATGGACACGCGCCAGCAGTCCCTATCCTCTCATCCCAAAAAATCTCGGCGGACGGTTCGCCTTCCCCAAGCGAATCCGGACTCTCCACCCACCAGGAAGCACAAGCCACAAAGGCCTGTTTTTTTTCTCTTTGGCCCACCTAGGGCCCAAAGAACTCACCCGGCCACGCCTAACTAAGAAGGAATCCACGAACAATCCGCCACCAAGGGCGAAGCACCGGTGAGGACGGCCCCGAATCAGTCCCGATAAGCAGGGACGCCACGACCCACTCGGAAAAACACCCAGTTGATGAAAAACTAAGTCCTTCAGCCTTACCCACGAAGGGGCCGATCCAACCCCCCGGGTGACTCTACTCGAGTCACCCGGGGGCTCGGGGGCTACACCCTCCGGCAAATTAGCTTCAACGAAATAAAAAACACCCTCCAGGCGGTTCTACCCGAATCACCTGGAGTCTCGGGGGCTACTGTCGGGGACCTAATACCAGGGTACCCCGGAAGGTGGAACCGATGACCATCGAACGTGAAAAACTTCTAGATGCATAAGGGCTCCATGTCATCCCTTGTTCGAGTGACAGGAGTTCGGTTCCGTCTCGCCCGACGCCTATAGGGCGGGCTCGGTCTCGCCCGAGGGCCGTGGGATAAACTCCGCCTCGCCCGACGCCTTGAGGGCGGGCTCGGTCTCGCCCGAGGGCTGAGGGATGAGTTCCGTCTCGCCCGACCCCGGAGGGGCGGGGTCAGCCTCACTCAACGGCCCAGAGCGAGCCTCGCCCTGATCGATATCTATCCCTCATAATGATGGGTGCAGGGCCGAGACAAGACGTTCGGGTCAACCATGGCTCCAACGACCATACCTGCGCCTGGCGAGAAAAGGACCGCCAGGAATGACAGATCGATGCTTTAGACCCTTCCGGCGCCGCAGAGCCCAAAAGGTATTACAGTGTGCGTGCACCTCACCTCAGAGAGTTGTAGGCGCCGCCTTGACTCTGGGGGACACGGAACCCGACGAAGATATACGACAACCGCTACGCTCCGGAAAGGATTTGCTATCTCCACGAACGATGGGTATTCTCGTCACCACACGGTGGACCCGAGGGAGCGGCGCCCGCTTCCCCGACCCCTCAGTCCTCCTCGGTCGAAAGGCCTTGACCACGGCGTTACACCGGACCCCGACCCCGCATTCTCCCAACGAGGACTCACGAGAACCACAAGGCGTGCGGAGCAAGGCTGAGGGAGGCTCATAAGTCAAAACCACTGTACTGCAGCCCATACCCTGCGCAGGGCAGTATTCTGTGACTAACCTGACATCCTACAGAGACATCGACAACATTGTAAACACTTATCTTCCTTCGCACTCATCAGAGTGGAGGACCTGACCAGGTAGACGTGAGCCACAAGATTAAGTAGAGTACGCGTCCTGGAGCCCTTACCCTTGTAAAGCCGGCCCCTTCATCTATAAAAGGGGATGCGCTTCTTCCATCAAAGGGGACGGAAGAAAAAGGAGGACAAAACAATAGAACGCACTCACACACATTCAAGCAGCTACGAAGCTCTTGACCACCTTTCAATCCTTCGATCAGAGACTTGGGACCAGTCCCTCTCTCGGCAGTTTGTATCCCTTACTACAGATCGTTACGGTGCTAATAACACAAGCAGCAACAAACTGGACGTAGGGACGTTTCGCCCGAACCAGTATAAATCCTGTGTCCTTTAGCGCACCATCCGAGCCTAACGCGCATTACTATAAATTCACTTGCCGGTGCTTGTACGAAACACCGACACATAGTGTCATATTTTTTTAAGATTCTGGACATATATTCTGTAGCATTACCGAATTTTGTCACCTATCTATCTATTCTAATCTAAATCTATAATAAACTATAAAAGAGCGAAGAAATTAAGAAATAAAGTTTATCTTGAATTAATCTATCCATCTAAGTTTTTCACCCTTGGATTTCACATATAATGCATCTGGTTGATGACTACTCACCTGACGAGTGGATCCAGGGCTTGTTTCTGCATATATATATCACCTCTAGGCCATTAGAATATATTATTGTTTGACTAGTACAATTGATCAACGTTTTCAAAAACAAACTCTATCAACAGATCTAACTGTCATCCTCCGCCCTGATGCGCTCATGGACGTTGTCCTCGACGAGGGTAACATGTCCGACTGTCCTAGCACGCCGTGTTCCCACTGCGGAGGAGGTGTATAGGACTTGTGTGGAGGCCCTCCTCATGGACGAGGATGAGCAGTGTGGCAGACCCGTCCAAAATAACATATTTACGGAGACGCTCGTCTTCCACCAGACACTAAGCATCCCGAAAGCAAGTTACAGCGGACGGTATCCGTCGGGCACACCCCAAGGGAGAGCCCGAAAGATCTATATTTCCCCCCAATGATCCAATAATAAGAACGAGTTACAATACTTAATTCATTTCATACATCCAGAGTTCTTAAAATTACATTATTACATTTCCAAAGTCAGAGTACGGAATTTTAAACAGCGGAAATAAGAATAAACTTCTAGCGATAAAGAACAAGGATCCGTCTGTGCCCACCAGAAGAATCCTCCACGCAATGGTACTCCTTAAGCATTACCTGCAACAGGGGTAAATAAACTCTGAGTACAATGTACTCGCAAGACTTATCCGACTAGTGGGAATAGTTTTCCGACTCCAAGGGATATGCAAAGCTTTATGGTTTGCTGGTTTCCTTTTTACAGAAGGCAATACTAATAGTGAGTCCTTATTTATGTTATTATTACAGCCATGATTAATTTATTATCTAGCCATTCTATGTAAGCACCTATTCTACTTTCAAGCAAGAGTTGAACAATCAGTTCTATTTCATCACCTTCAATCTTTCAGTTCTTACTACGGTGCTAGACCGTAGACAAGCCGTACCGGAACACCGGCGATTCGCGAATCAATGCCCTCAGCTGGGTACCCTGAAAATACACGCCCCGCTTGTACTCTAGACACAAACATGACCAACCCATCACCCTCCTGTCATGGGGTCTAGATCTCCGTCCAAACTTGAACTCCAAGCCCCCGCCCCTAAGTCCCTGACTTAGTGCGGTGCAAGGACCTCCACCATCCCCGCCTCCAATCAGTCGGTCTGGAAAGAGCCAGAACCCACGACAAAAGAGCAACAAGTCTTCCCTGCGCTCATACCCAAGTATGTGCTCGCGATAATAGATCTATGACTTGCAATGCAACGACCGGTCCTTAACCGACACAGACAGGAAAAAAGTGTAACCAAACTATGCCCTGTTGGCCGTAGGACACAACCTCTTACACCCATCAATACCCAAATCATATCCCTGCCCGGTCACCATTTTTCATTCCACCATTTTATCATAAGTGATCATAATTTTCACCTATTGTGAGTAACAGCAGGTTACTCACGCTTTCGAAATTCTGAGCATAGCAGCTACTCGACCTGTACTAGTAGGACTCATAGGTAGATATATTTATGCATGTAGTTTCTATAAAATGTCTGTAACGTAAATGCACATCAGATATATATTCAGTGATCATAAAATATGGGTTATGTACCGGAGCTTGCCTTGGGCAGGCGATGGGTTAACAAAGTCAGCACCAAAAGGCTCCGAGGCTCCCTCCTGCACGAGGATCTCCTCCTCGTAGTCCTGTTCGTCCACAGCCACGAACTTTACCAACTCGTGATCTACATGCATGAAATGATGATGCAACACTTAGTAATACGGCAACATCTCTTAAAATAAAATACATCTATCAAGCTACTAAGCTAGTCCTACCGACTAAGGTGCTAAGTTACCTACTATTACCACTAACAAGTATGAAGCATGACATATATTATCTTAGCAACTAAAGGTATTCTTACTCTTAATACCGATTTACTCTATATATGATAAAACAAGGGGTACTAGCTACTCTATTTATCAACCTACTCTAGGACTACAAAAATTACAGTGAGTACCTAATAATCTAATGATCCTACTATAAAAATTTCATGGTTAAAGCTATCATCAATTTGCCATAAAATTCCTATAAATATTAATCTACATAATACTAAGCTCTCTAATTTGAATTTATGAACCTACCATTATCACAGCTAACTGTAAACCAACTACACTAACAGATAGATGTCATTTTTGTGAACCAAACAAATTTTGTTTCACTATTTTTGGACATCTACAGGATTTACTATTATTTTTCAAAGTTCAGCTCAAAACTAAATTGAATAAATTTTTGTTAAGTCACTGGAAAAATGAAAAACTAATTTCGACCCGCGTGGCCCGCGAGCGAGCGGCTCGGCCCGCTCCAGCGCAACACCCGCGCGCGCACACGCGCAGCACCCGGTTTGCCTAGCGCGGCACGGCCCATGCGCGACAGCGGCCCATAGAGGGAAGACCCCCGCGCGCCATGTTATGCAAAAGAGCCCTTGGCTTCCAATCAAATGGAACCGCAGTCCTTTGCACTATTCCCCTCTCTCACTGACTCTCGCACTTAACCCCCCGGTTCACTTCGAATTCACGTTACAAAGTCCCTAGCCAAAACTAAACAGAGGCCGCGGCATCTCCGACCAAACGCCGGTGAGCACGGGCCTCCTCGGCCTCAACCAACACCTCCCTAGCACTCTACGAGCGAAGCACCATCGATAGAGGTATCATACACTAAAAATGGCGCATCGCATAGGTGTGGCCATGCACCGCGGTGGGGTCTGGCCACAGTAACACCGACGCTGGTGAAATCACCTAACACCACGCTACCATCACTACCTAGACTCCATGCCTAGCGTACTGGTAACATCCCAGAGGTCCTAGACATACCCGTTCTACTCCCAAACGAGCCGGCCACGTACACCGCATCTACACTACATTCGCCGGAGGCGACCATGCGCTCCGACGAGCCTTGGCCCTAACCGGCTCAATCACCTACCCTAGGAGGAAGAGGACCTCACCAGATACATGTAGCACAGACTGGAAGATGTCACGGGGCTTGGCAAGATGGTTGGCCACGAGCATGGGGTGGCTCCGGTTCACGCTGACTGTGGTAAAGGCGTTCCCGATGACCAACTGCTCCATCGGCGAAACCGCTGCACGGGCAAGTCAACCGAGTCAAGGAGACATAATTGCACCGCTCAAATGAGACAAAGGATCAAGGAGCGACGCCCTGGCCAAGAACCCACCTCGATGGCCATGGCGGACCACCGCGAGGAGAATGCCCCGCATTACCTCACTGTAGGATGGAAGCTCGCCGGGACGACTCCAATCGCTGGCTGACTCACAGGGCTAGTTGGGTGCATGGTTAATTGGAAGGAGGTGGACTATGCAAGGCTAATTGGATGGACAACGACGTTTGGACTTAAGGGGTCGACGGCGGGGAAAAACTCCAAATAAAGCCCCGACACCGTACGGTTGCAACAGTGGCAAGCTTGGCGCGAAGCTGGACTCCAACTCAACCTCCATATGTGCACAATTACGGAGATGGGGTAGGCCAGTGCAGCGCCCAAGCCGAACCGAACCCGATGACCGCGGCCAGACGCTGGCACTGATCAACGTGTCTTGCACGCTTTTTAAAGCGTCCCAAAAACCCACCTCAATGCTTCAATTGCTAAACCAACTATTTTATGCTCGAGATGGTATATCAAGCTACTAAAACAAACCCTAAGACCATGCCACTACTTAGCCCAATTCTTCTACGAAAATTGCTAAACTTAGCTTCGTCGACCCATTCTTCGACTTAAGAAATGGCTGTTTTTGTTCGGATTCGCGTCAACTTCGATCTCTAAGCTATTAAGCAAGCTATCTAGCGAATCCCGTTCTCGACCGCAAGTATTTCATTGCCACCTACGAAGTTTGTACTACAAACTTTATTAAAGTGCTGGGTATGCATTCTATAGCATTTTCGTTCAATAAAAATTCATTTAGAACTCTAATCGATATAACGCGACATAAAATATAACATTTGTTTCGTGTTTCCGATAAACGTTTCAAGTCACAGGAATTTATTTACACATTATATTTCATACATTTACACATAAGTATGATGCTCATACAGTGTTTTAGCAAAAGATTGTACAATGTAACACCGAGGGTGTTACAAATCTACTCCCCTAAAACAAAATCTCGACCCGAGATTTCATGTGCCTAGTATGGGAAAGGAGATAGGAAATACATTTCAACATAGCAACTACCTATTAGAACCAGAGAAAAGGTGGGGTAATGCTTTAAGATATAGCTCTGTTGTTCCCACATGGCCTCATCCTCAGAGTGGTTTTGCCACTGCACCTTGTAGAACTTCACCACATTGTTCCTTGTTACTCTTTCCTTTTCATCCAAGATTTTTATCGGGTGCTCAACATAAGTCATATCAGGCTAGAGGGGAAGCCCTTCAATTTCCATAGCTTCATCAGGAACCCGCAAACATTTCTTCAATTGCGATACATGAAACACATTATGTACCGCAGATAAAATATCGGGGAGCTGGAGACGATAAGCAATTGGGCCACACTACTCCAACACCTTGTAAGGACCCACATATCGAGGGGCTAGCTTGCCATGGACACCAAACTGATGCACCCCTCTCATAGGAGACACCTTAAGGTACACATAATCCCCAACTGCATACTACAAGGGCCTTCTTTGCTTGTCTGTATAAGCTTTTTGCCAGCTCTGAGCTGCCTTTAAGTGACTCTGAATAATGCTTACTTGCTCTCGAGCCTCTTTGATGAATCAGGCCCAAAGTACCCATGGTCTCCCACTTCAACCTAGTTGAGTGGTGTCCTACATTTCTTTCCATATAGAGCTTCAAATGGTGCCATACGAATGCTCTCCTGATAGCTGTTGTTGTAAGAAAACTCACCGAACTTTAGGCATTCATCCCACTTTTCAGGGAAAGAAATGGCACAAGCTCTCAACATGTCCTCGAGCACCTGGTTCACCCTTTCTGTTTGGCCACTAGTTTGTGGATGGTATGCTGAGCTTCTGAGGAGACGAGTACCAAGACATTGTTGCAGCTGGTCCCAGAAACGAGAGACAAAAACTGACCCTCTATCAGAGATGATAGTAAGGGGAACTCTGTGCAGGGTCATAATCCGGTCAAAATATATCTGAGCATACTTCATGGCTGCATATCTAGTGTCCACCAGGATAAAATAAGCAGACTTAGTTAGACGGTTCACAATGACCTAAATAGAATCATAGCCCTTGGATGTGCGGGCCAAACCCACCACAAAGTCCATAGAGATATTTTCCCACTTCCAAACAGGAATGGGCAAGGGCTACAAATATCCCAGAGTACGCATATGATCTGCTTTAACTCTCCCACAAGTGTCGCACTCCACGACGTACTGGGTGATATCCTGCTTCATGTTGGACCACCAGTACAAGTGGCGCAAATCATGGTACATCTTGTTGCTACCAGGATGGATAGACAACTTTGAATGATGGGCTTCATTCAAAATCTTCCTTCTCAGCTCCTCATTGGATGAAACCAGCAATCTGTCTTTGTATCTCACTACTCCTTGTTCATTAATACTAAAGTGAGGACCACCTCCTTTGACAATCAATTTCTTGATAGGGGAATTTCTAAAGTGTCTTGCCTTTGCTCTAGAATAATCTGCTCCAGCAATTCTGAGGTCAAAGCAATGTGAGCCAGCACCTCTGCATGGTTGAGAGACAAAGGTGTTTCTTCAACCTGATATGACTTTTGGCTCGAGGCATCAGTTACCACATTGGCCTTTCCTGGGTGGTAATGTACCTCCAAGTTATAATCCTTGATCAATTCCAACAATCTCCTTTGCCTCATATTCAACTCAGACTGAGTGAAAATATACTTGAGGCTCTTATGATTGGTAAAAATATGTACTTTGTTGCCCAATAGGTAGTGCCTTCAAATCTTTAGAGCGTGGACCACAGCAGCCAGCTCTAAATCATGCGTGGGGTAATTCACTTCGTGCTTTTTCAGTTGGTGCGAAGCATAAGCTATCACACGCCCATCCTGCATAAGCACACATCCCAACCCCATCTTCGAGGCATCACAATATATATCAAAAGGCCTATCAATATCTGGTTGGGCCAACACAGGAGCAGTGGTTAGAAATGTCTTCAAAGCTTGGAAGGCTTCTTCATAGGCTAGGCTCCAATCAAACTTGGCTTCTTTTTGGAGCAGCTTGGTCATCGGTTGGGCTATCTTGGAGAAGTCTAGAATGAAACGCCGATAGTACCCAGCTAGACCAAGGAACTGATGAATCTGGTGCACAGACTTGGGAGACTTCCAATTCAGCACATCTTGCACTTTGCTGGGATCTACAGAAATGTCGTCAGGTGTCAAAACATGCCCCAAAAACTACACTCGATCTAACCAGAATTCACACTTGCTGAATTTAGCATACAACTTGTGTTCCCTCAATCGAGCTAGTACTATCCGAAGGTGTTGGGCATGCTCTTCATTATTCTTGGAATATATCAGGATATCATCAATGAATACCACCACAAACTTGTCCAACTCTGGCATGAAAACTGAGTTCATCAGGTACATAAAGAATGTAGGAGCATTGGTGAGACCAAAAGACATTACTAGGTACTCATATAGCCCATACCTAGTAGAAAAAGTTGTCTTTGGTATATCATGTGGTCTAATCTTGATTTGATGATAGTCTGAACAGAGGTCAATCTTGGAGAACACCTTGGCACCAGCTAGTTGATCGAACAAAGTATCTATACGGGGCAAAGGATACTTGTTCTTAATGGTTACCGCATTAGGAGGGTGGTAATCCACACATATCCATAGAGTGCCATCCTTCTTCACAAAAATGGCTGGACAACCCCATGGTGAAGAGCTAGGACCGATGAAGCATTTTTCCAATAATTCTTCCAACTGCTTCTTCATTTCAGCCAATTCCTTTGGAGCCATGCGGTACGGGCGTCGGGAGATAGGAGCAGTACCATGCTCTAGCTCAATGGAGAACTCCACCTCTCTGTCCGGTGGCAACCTAGGTAGATCTTCAGGAAAAACATCTAGGAACTCACATACTACCAGAATAGAGGTAAGATTAGGAGAGGCTTCAGCATGAGCAACAATAGGTAAGACTGGATCTGAGGGTACCAGAAGAGACATCCTATCCTCAGAAGAAGGAAGCCGTAACTCAACAATTCTCTGCTTCAGATCCAAGACTACCCCATACACCCGCAACCAGTTCATTCTAAGAATAGCATCAATGCCTTGCCCAGGCATCACCATGAACTAGAGATGGTAGGTGTGTGTGGCTAATACTAAGCTCACTATGTCCGTCTGAGTACTGATGCGCATCTGCACACCCGAAGTATGGATTTTATAGGCATACGGTATAGCCATAAGAGGTATATTATGCCGGTCTACAAATCCCATACTCATGAATGAATGTGATGCACCAGAATCAAATAACACATAAGCTGGATGGGAATCAATGGTGAACATACCAACCATCACCGGTTCCTGTTGCAATATCTGCTCAGCATCCGTGAAATTCACCTATCCAAATCGGCTGACTAGCACTTTCTTCTTGATCACTGTCCACTTGACTAGCCTGGAGTTAGCTGATGGTTGAGCAGACTGGACAGACTGGTTTTGGGGACACCCTCGGGCATAGTGGCCATCCTTGCTATATTTGAAACAAGCACCCAGCTTGTTTCCCTATCCCAAACGAGGTGGGACCTGCTGTCCTTGGGGCTACTGATGTGGCACCTGCTGAGTAGGTGCGCGGTACTGTGTGGAAGAAGCCTGAGAAGTATGCTAGGGCTGTCAAAACGAATGCCCGCCTGATGATTGATAGGGCACCCATCGAACAACCTATACTTTCTGAGTATGGGGGTGGCTAGAAGACCCCATAGCCACCCACTTCCGCTTCCATTCCGCCTAAGAATCCCGCTGCAAGCCCTCCATAGCGATGGCAGCATTCATCATTGCCCCAAAGGTCTGATAGTTCCCAGTATACAATTTCTCCTGAAGGCTGCAAGAGAGGCCGCGATAGAAGTGGTCCCTCTTCTTCTCATCTATGTCTACATGAGTTCCAGCATACTAGGACAAGTGATTGAACTTATTGACGTAGTCCATCACTATCATACTCCCTTGCCATAGGTCTAGGAACTTAGTCAGCTTCCTGTTAAGGACACCAGTAGGAATATAAAATTCTCTAAATGCTGCGATGAACTCCTGCCAGGTCACCCAATGATCTGGCTGCTGCATGGCATTGAAGGTATCCCACCATGCACTCGTGGACCCAACAACTGTTGCGCTGCAAAGCGCACCTTCTGCTCATCAGTCACGTTGAGCAACAGGAATTTCTGCTCCAAAATGCGAAGCCAATGCTCCGCATCTAGGGGCTCAGCTGTCGGTGTGAAAGTGGGCATGTGGGTCTTGAGGAAATCCTGGTAAGAGCAGTGTCCCTCAGGACCATGGGCACCACCCCCGTTCTCGCCATTGCCCCCGTGACCACCACGGGCGAAGCCACCGACAGCCTGTGCCAGCAGCTCCATGGCACGAGCTGACTCACGATGAGCAGCCAATAGCTCCGCCATCATCTCCGCATGAGTCATCGGAGGTGGCGGCGGCGGTGGAGGAGGAGCTAGATGTGGAGCCTCGTGGCTTTCCCCACCGTGCTCATTGGCCTGGCCACTTTCACCTTGGCCCTTGCCAAGACCATGGCCCGCCCCAGCACTGGTGCTCCCGCATCCGGACCTCTGGTTCATCTGAAGAGACAGGAACCAACCACTTAGGACAACCTTCCAGGTCAGAAGCAAGGGATTAGAGAAATGATAAGCCATTTATTAAAGCATTCTTGTTGTTACCCTATCAATTTACTAATCCAATTTATATGTGTAGGGGGACTTTAGTTTAAGCAAGATGCTACTATCATGATGCATGTATCAACCTGTATGCTCACTCAAGCCAGAATATAGCGGCATCCGCAAAATTTCGGCACATCGCACACTCACTTTCCGTATGCTAAGCGATTTCTTATGCAATGTAAGTCAGTGTACCTGTAGAAAACTAATTAGATAAAACCAGTGCCGCTATCCTAGATAGACCATATTGCTAGGGCTTATACTTTTTTACATAACTTTAGCGCATCCTATTTTTTGCAAAACTTTTGTTGATCAAATTTTTAAGTTGTGGAAAAGAGATGAAATTCGTAACCCATTATTGGCTCTGGTACCAACTGTGGTAGAACCACCCGAAATAACACACTTACGAAGGCGCTCGTCTTCCACTAGACACTAAGCACCCCGAAAGCAAGCTACATTGGGCGGTATCCGTCGGGCACACCCCAAGGGAGAGCCTAAAAGATCCACATTTTCCCCCAAGGATCCAATAATGAGAACGAGTTACAATACTTAATCCATTTCATACATCCAGAGTTCTTAAAATTACATTATAACATTTCCAAAGTCAGAGTGCGGAATTTTAAACAGCGGAAATAAGAATAAACTTCTAGCGATAAAGAACAAGGATCCATCTGTGCTCACCAGAAGAATCCTCCACACAATGGTACTCCTCAAGCATTACCTGCAACAAGGGTAAATAAACCCTGAGTACACAATGTACTCGCAAGACTTATCCGACTAGTGGGAATAGTTTCCCAACTCCAAGGGATATGCAAAGCTTTATGGTTTGCTGGTTTCCTTTTTACAGAAAGCAATACTAATAGTGAGTCCTTATTTATGTTATTATTATAGCCATGATTAATTTATTATCTAGCCATTCTATGTAAGCACCTGTTCTACTTTCAAGCAAGAGTTGAGCAATCAGTTCCATTTCATCACCTTCCATCTTTTAGTTCTTACTACGGTCCTAGACCGTAGACAAGCCGTGCCAGAAAGCCGGTGATTCGCGAATCAATGCCCCCAGCTAGGTACCCCGAAAACACATGCCTCGCTTGTACCCTAGGCACAAGCAGGACCAACCCATCACCCTCCTATAATAGGGTCTAGGTCCCCGTTCAAACTTAGACTCCAAGCCCCCGCCCCTAAGTCCCAGACTTTGTGCGGTGCAAGGACCTCCACCATCCCCGCCTCCAATCAGTCGATCCAGAAAGAGCCAGAATCTACGACAAGAGAGCAATAAGTCTTCCCTGCGCCCATACCCAAGTATGTGCTCAGGATAATAGATCTGTGACTTACCTAGAGCCCAATGCAATGGCCGGTCCTTAATCGACATAGATAGGGAAAAAGTGTAACCAAGCTATGCCCTATTGGCCACAGGACATAACCTCTTACACCCACCAATACCCAAACCATATCCCTGCCCGGTCACCATTTTCCTTTCCACCATTTTATCATAAGTGATCATAATTTTCACCTGTTGTGAGTAATGGCAGGTTACTCACGCTACCGAAATCCTGAGCATAGCAGCTACTCGCCCTATACTAGTAGGACTCATAGGTAGATATATTTATGCATGTAGTTTCCATAAAATGTCTATAACGTAAATGCACATCGATATATATATTAAGTGATCATAAAATATGGGTTATGCACCGGGGCTTGCCTTGGGCAGGCAGTGGGTCAACAAAGTTAGCACCAAAAGGCTCTGAGGCTCCCTCCTGCACGAGGATCTCCTCCTCGTACTCCTTAATGACCTCCTCGTAGTCCTATTCGTCCAAGGGCATGAACTCTACCGACTCATGATCTACATGCATGAAATGATGATGCAACACTTAGTAATACGGCAACAGCAGCTCTTAAAATAAAATACATCTATCAAGCTACTAAGCTAGTCCTACCGACTAAGGTGCTAAGTTACCTACTATTACCACTAACAAGTATGAAGCATGACATATATTATCTTAGCAACTTAAGGTATTCTTACTCTTAATACCAATTTACTCTATATATGATAAAACAAGGGGTACTAGTTACTCTATTTATCAACCTACTCTAGGGCTACAAAAATTACAGTGAGTACCTAATATTCTAATGATCCTACTATAAAAATTTCATGGTTAAAGCTGTCATCCATTTGCCACAAAAATTCCTACAAATATTAATCTACATAATACTAAGCTCTCTAATTTGAATTTATGAACCTATCAAATGGACCCGCGCGCGCGCCGCGTTATGCAAAAGAGCCCTCGACTTCCAATCAAATGGAACCATAGTCCTTTCCACTATTCCCCTCTCTCACTGACTCTCGCACTTAACCCCCCGGTTCACTTCGAATTCGCATTACAAAGTCCCTGTTTGGAACTCAACAGAGGCCGCAGCATCTCCGGCCAATCGCCGATGAGCATGGGCCTCCTCGGCCTCAACCAACACCTCCCTAGCACTCTACGAGTGAAGCACCATCGATAGAGGTATCATATACTAAAAATAGTGCAGCGCATAGGTGTGGCCATGCACCGTGGTGGGGTCTGGCCATGGCAACACTGATGCCGACGAAATCACCTAACACCATGCTACCGTACTACCTAGACTTCGTGCATAGCATACTGGTAACATCCTAGAGGTCCTAGACATACCTGTTCTGCTCCCAAATGAGCCGGCCACGTACACCGCATCTACACTACGTTCGCCGGAGGCGACCATGCGCTCAGACGAGCGTTGGCCCTAACCGGCTTAATCGCCTACCCTAGGAGCAAGAGGACCTCACCAAATACGTGTAGGCTAGACTGGAAGACGTCGCGGGGCTTGGCAAGATGGTTGGCCATGAGCGCGGGGTGGCTCCGGTTCACGCTGACTGCGGCAAAGGCGTTCCCGACGACCAACTGCTCCGTTGGCGAAACCGCTGCATGGGCAAGTCAACCGAGTCAAGGAGACATAATTGCACCGCTCAATTGAGGCAAAGGATCAAGGAGTGATGCCCTGGCCGAGCACCCAACTCGACGGCCATGGCGGACTACCATGAGGAGAATGCCCCGCATTACCTCACTATAGGATGGAAGCTCGTCGGGATGACTCCAATCACTGGCTGACTCGTAGGGCTAGTTGGGTGCACAGTTAATTGGAAGGAGGTGGACTACGCAAGGCTAATTGGATGGACGATGGCGTTCGGACTTAAAGGGTCAACGGTGGGGGAAAACTCTAATTGAAGCCCCAACACCGTACGGCTGCAACAGTGGCAAGCTTGGCGCGAAGCTAGACTCCAACTCAACCTCCAGACGTGCACAATTACGGAGATGGGCTAGCTCTGTGGGTTTGCCTTGGCGCGGCTTGGCCGGCGCGATTCAAGGCGACGGGACGGAAAGCTTGGCGTGGCGCATTTTCTAATTGAGAGAGGACGGCGGTGCGACGGGGATGGCTCCACGTGCGCGTACGAGTCCGGCACAACGACATGCGACCGTAGCACCACGACTCGCAAGACGACGGTGGCTTGGCACAGCGCTCCGTAGAGGCAGACGCCGATTCAGGGAGTCAGTAGCGTGGCGACGCATCACGCGCAGACATGATGGCGAGGCAGGCGGGCAAGCCACGCGCGTGCTGCCACGAAGGGTCAACGGCAGCAGTGACCATGCAGCAGCGACGGTCGAAGCGCAACGCAATCGGGTGCGTAGCTCGACGCGATGGTGAGTAGCGTGGCTCAGGCAGACGCGACGGCGGGTAGAGCAGCCAGGCTCGCTGGCGCGGTGCGCGCGTCCGTGAGCATGTGCCAGGGCGCGGCAACGGTGCTGCGGACCCACGCGGTGGTGTGCGCGCTAGGGGCAGGCTAGTGCAGCGCCCAAGCCGAACCGAACCCAGTGACCGCGACCAGACGCTGGCACTGATCAACGTGTCTTGCACACTTTTTAAAGCATCCCAAAAACCCACCTCAATGCTTCAATTGCTAAACCAACTATTTTATGCTCGAGATGGTATATCAAGCTACTAAAAAAACCCTAAGACCATGCCACTACTTAGCCCGATTCTTCTACGAAAATTGCCGAACTTAGCTTCGTCGACCCATTCTTCGACTTAAGAAATGGCTGTTTTTGTTCGGATTCGCGTCAACTTTGATCTCCAAGCTATTAAGAAAGCTATCTAGCGAATCCTGTTCTCGACCGCAAGTATTTCTTCGCCACCTACGAAGTTTGTACTACAAACTTTATTAAAGTGTCGGGTATGCGTTCTATAGCATTTTCGTTCAATAAAAATTCGTTTAGAACTCTAATCGATATAACGCGACATAAAATATAACATTTGTTTCGCATTTTTGATAAACGTTTCAAGTCACAGGAATTTATTTACACATTATATTTCATACATTTACACATAAGTATGATGCTCATGCAGTGTTTTAGCAAAAGATTGTACAATGTAACACCGAGGGTATTACAAGAAGCTGCCTGAGTAGCTCATCATCGCGCTACTGGGACCCAAGTTGCAGCCTGTAGCTACGTCCACCAACTTCCTCCACTACCTCATGGACAACCCCACGCTCATCCACGATGTCATCCTCCTTGACCACCTCCAGCATGAGAAAACGATGGTCATGGACATGCTCATAGAGCAGAGCAGTTAGCCATCTATTGAGCTAAGTAGGTTATTATCTTCTTGCTCTAACTTACCTCATAAAATGTGTTTCCGTTGTATCACAAGAAACATCCTCGTTAAGTAGCACTTGAAATAGCTACGTCTACTCTAGTGACTCCATCTATCCTTATTGAGCAGCACTTGAAGCCATTATGTTTTATTATCATCAAGTGCTTAATTTGTTGACACATCCCCTTTTAAGTGCACATTTTCTTGTAATGAACTGTGAATTGAACCGTGTTATGGTTTACCTCTAGCGGAACATCGCCACTACAACCATAGCGATCCCATGACACATGAATTGACTTAACATGCCTGCATTATATATTAGAGAACAACCATAGCCATTACATCTTAAATCTTAAATAAAGGGCTACGATTAGTTAAATTGCTTGACCCTCTATCCTTCAGTTATTAGCATCCTTGTTTACATGTTTCTGTCAATGTATGGTCTCTGACAGACCAAACCCCAACATGTATTCACATGTCTTCATTCAACTCGATCATCGATTACATCCATCATCGTCTTCGTAGCTCTATTGACCATGTTATTCTATTCATGGATACTCAAATCAATCGATGACCACATAACAAAGTACACATGTCTTTGTCTCAAGGAAGGGGATTC
The DNA here is from genome assembly GCA_904845875.1 of Miscanthus lutarioriparius. NCBI lineage: Eukaryota > Viridiplantae > Streptophyta > Magnoliopsida > Poales > Poaceae > Miscanthus > Miscanthus lutarioriparius. The sequence continues at coordinate 91,897,764 of CAJGYO010000005.1, read as the reverse complement.
ACTCTGACATAAATCGGGGAGTAAATGGTTATCATTGTCATGACAAGCCTTGCCATGGTAAGTTTATGTTTTATTGATGGATTGAAATATTCAATCTCACATGATGACCAATCGACCATGTGTATCCTGATATATTTACTTCATTTTATGATCACACATACTCACTCACTCATAAAGACACACACTCACTTCAAAGCTCAATGATGACATGGTGATCACACACTGTCCCTTACGCTCTTTGATGTCAAGGGGGTCATGCACTTTGGCAACACTGGGAATGTTGACCTCGACCATCAAATTGGCTATATCGCCATGACATAGTATTGGGCGCTCACACTAGCCTCTGGAACTAGCACTAGTAGGTACAACTGCTAGTTTTGTCCCCTCCTCTATAAATAGAGGGGTGGCTGATTAAGGAAAGGTTGTTGGTTCCATAGGAATATATGTGTTTCCCTTGTAGTGCTCAACATCTCTAATAGCTCCCCTCCCATACTTTAGCTTGTGGGCAAATATTTGGAGAGCGGTCGAGTGGTTCTACTACGGTTCATTTGAGAGATTGCAAGGTGTGGCACTAGGCGATTGTGTTATAAGCCGGTGGTGCTTGTTACTCTTGGAGGTTGCCACCTCCTAGATAGCTTGGTGGAAAGAAACTCCATTAAAGCCCACAAGGAGATTGTGCATGGCTCTAGAGGAGCAATTGTATGGGGCTCTTGTGCTCATCCCTGTAAGGAAAATGGACCCTAGGCCCATTTACTTTAGAATTTAGTGTTTGATGACCAACACAACCAAATTAGACTAATGAAGTTGCAAGTAATTATTTTGTAGTCCAATAAGGTGCAAGACGTGACTTGGACGAAGGCGACATGATGATCCCACAAATCAACACCAAAAGCAAGACCCTAGAAGCACAAGTGAAGACCCAAGATATCAAGCAAAGTCTAAGCATGAAGATCGAAACCAAGCCAGACGCAAGATCACGAAGAAATGAGCTTGGCAGAGGTGACCGGACACGGCCCTAGGAGGACTGGACGCGTCCAATTAGTTGTTTGACAATAGCAGGTGTCAGCAGTTGTGACCGGATGCTAAGCGAAGCAGTGACCAGACACACGGACTTCCCTGTTCATCGTCGTGGCAACAACTCAGTGAGGACTGGACGTAGCAGCTGTGGACGACTGGACGCGCCAGGCAGCGGCGTCCGATCGAGTCCAAAGAGGTTACAGAGTGGCGCCAGCGCGACCGGATGTGTCCGATCGATGATGACCGGACCCGGCAGTGCGTCCGATCTCTACGCGCATGCTCAACGGTCGGGACGACCGAACGCATCCGGTCAGGACGATAGCAGCGTCCGGTCAGTAGCTGAAAGCTGGGTTTTGCCCCCAACAGCTACTTTCTCTATGGGGCTTATAAATAGACCCCCCTACTAGCCATTTGATAAGAGGAGAGCTGAGGAAACGTATCAAGGGTGTTGATACACCATTTTAGTGATCTCCACTGCATAGTGCTTAGTGATTCATTAGGTGATTAGCGTAGGTGCTTTGCGAAGTGCTTAGGTTGATTAGACCACCACTTATGCGCTTGATCTAGGTTTAGGTCTAGTGTTTAGTAAGGTTTGCACATCTTTTATCATTCGGTGCTTGCGCGCACCATTGTTGTACTTGGCGGGGCTTGTAGTCTTGCGAGACCACACCAACCGTGTTTGTGGTGTGGCCACCACCGTGTACCGAAGGGAACAAAGCCCATGGCGGTTCAGCTGGAAGCTTGGTAGTGAAGACAGTGGGGAGCGGTCCAGGAGAGGCTTGCCGGAAGGCACATCAGAGACCCACTTGCGCATGGGGAAGGCCCGGGGCTATCCATGGAGTTACCTGGCCGAGAGCTTAGCCCTTGCGTGGGATTCCTTGCGAGGAGATCCAATGAGGACTAGGGGGAAGCTTGCGCGCTTCTCGATACCTCAGTAAAAATACCGGAGTCGTCGATGGGAGTTTGCATCTCTACTTCATCTTTACCTTCCGTATTCACATTGCTACCTTGGTTGATTACTATACTTTCCTAGCTTAGTTCATAGGCTAGTTGATAGGATTGGAACCTATGGTGCATAGCTCTTTTGCGGTAGAGATAGCAACACACCTAGCAAAACCGTAGTTGCACATCTAGATATATTATCTTCTTACATAGGTTTTGACAAGGTGGAATTAGAGACCATAGTTTAGAGTAGATTTTTAAGTTGCCTCATTCACCCCCCTCTTAGGCATCGCGGTCCCTTACAAATGGTATCGGAGCCGGTTGGCTCAATTTGGACCTTTGGCTTCACCGTCGTTGAGCTAACGCTATTTAGAGTGATTGGGATGGATACCTCTAGGCCTCCGCACTTTGACAGCACTAACTTCCCCTACTATAAAGCTAGAATGGCTTATCACCATTAGGCAGTAGATTTGGGTGTTTGGAGAGTCACTTGTGACGGGGATGAAACCCATTAAGAATCCCGATAAACCCACAAAGAGTGAAAAAAGGAATTTATTTCAATGCTAGAGCTAAAAATTGCTTGTTTGAATCTTTTAGCATGGATGTGTTTAACCAACTGTTCACTTTAAATACGGCACATGAAATTTGGTTAAAACTCCAAGAGCTCCATGACGGCACAACTAATGTCCGTGAGCAAAAACATTGTCTATCTAAACAAAATTATGATTCCTTTAAAATGAATGATGATGAGCTTGTTCATGATATGTATTCTCGTTTGAATCTAATTATCAATGAGCTCCATTCAATATAATTAACAAAGCTAGATGATGCGGACATCGTGAGAAAGATCATCACCATGCTACCACAAAAGAAATATGCAAGCATCATCACCATCCTTGACAACATGGAGGACTTGAGCACCATGACCCCGGCCATAGTCATTGGCAAGATAGTGGCATTTGAAATGTCACGCAAGATGGGTCAAGAAGAAGCCTCTTCATCAAGCAAAGGCAAAGCTCTCACATGTAGTGAGAAAAAGAAGATGAAGGGCAAGTAAGTTGAGACAAGCTGAAGCTCAAGCTCAAGGTCCTCAAGTGAAGATGAAGAAGATGAGGATGATGATGACAAAGAATCAAGTGATGATGATCAATCTTCCTCCTCCACCTCCGACCTTGATGAAGAATCTATCAAGCTTATCAACAAGGTGGAGAAGATGGTCCAAAAACTCAATGTCAAGGGTGTGCCCATCCAAATTTAAGATTTCATCTTCACCAATCAAAGAAATGAGCAAAGAAAGAAAGGATGCTATGGATGCGGCGAGTTTGGGCACTTTGTGGAAGTTTGTCCAAACAAGACCACACCCAAGACAAAGAAGAAGGCATGCAAGGACAAAGCCCTCACATCAATAAGGTCATGGGACGATTCTTCAAGTGAAGAAGAAGACCACCACAAGAGGCGCGGGCACAAGCACTCATCATCAAGCACCTCACGTGTGTGCCTTATGGCATGAGGTAACAAAAAGTCTATCCCTAGTGATAGTGACAATGATAGTGATAGTGATGATGAGCTACCTTCTTATGATGAAATTGTGCAATAAAATCTTAACATTGCTAAAGTTTGCACTAGTCAACAAAAGAAGCTTAAAAAATTATAAAAAAAACTAGATAGCTCACAACATGCTTATGCTACTTTGCTTGAACAATATGAAACTTTTGCCAATCTTATTATGGAGCAATCTACTAAAATTGAGAAACTTGAGGCTAGTGCAAACACAAATAATTGCACAATCAATGATGAGCAACTTGTAAAGAAAAATGAAAAATTAAAAGAAAAGTTAGCTAGCTCACAAGATGATTATAAAAGTTTGCTTGCTAAAATGGAAACCATATGCAAACATTGTGATGATCTAACTAATAAAGTTGCTAATCTTGAAGCCATCGGTACAACCCCCATCGAGGCACCTAAAAAGAAAGGTTCAATTTTTGACATGCCTAAAAAGGATGCCTCTACTTCTTGTAATGATTTATGTTTAGACTCACCCTTGTGTAACCAAGTTCGTGTTGAGAAAGTTGTTGTAGAAACATGCACACAAGAGGTCGCAATAGAGAATGAGCAACTCAAGCAAGAAGTGGCTCGCCTCACCAAGGACTTGACTCAAGTGAAAGGGAAGACGGAGCAAGCCCAACTTCATCAAGATAACACCATCAAGGGAGTGAAGAAGCTTGATGAAGGACAAACCATGGTTTGCTACATATGCCACAAGGAAGGCCACAAGTCCTATGAGTGCAAGGTGAAGAATGGGGGAGGAGAAAAGAAGAAAGAGAAAAACAAAAGGCAAACAAACAAGCTCTCCAACACCTACATCAACAAGGTGGACAAGAAAGCCTCCACACCTTATCTCTTGAAGAAGAAGAAGAATGATAAGGTGGTGGCCATCAAGGTGAACAAGCAAGCCAACAATGGGACCAAACGCATTTGGGTGCCAATGGAGATTATTTCCAACATGAAGAGCACTAAGAAAGTTTGGATCCAGAAAGGGAAGTGAGAAGTCCGATGGACTTCGGGGAATTTGGAGACTTGGCAAAGTATGGGTGCATTTCATGGGGTGCATCATTTTGGACATGGTAATTGCCAAGTGGGTTAGTGAATACTGTGGACCCAAATTCCCCTTCCCATGTTAGGTAACTAGATTTAATTTCTTGCAATTTCAATTAGCATCTAGTTCCTTTTTCATGCCTAGGTTTGCATTTGCATGTTTAATCTTATGTCTTACATACACTAGGTATATCTTATGGTAAGCTTGCTCGGTTTCACTCTTAACCCTTGGAGTAAACCTACATGGTTTAATTGTTTAGGAGCATGGCACATAGCTTATTTTACAATTGTTCATCTAATATGTGCCAAAGTCCAAATTATAGATAATTTCTCCCGAATATCACTTTCGAAAATGATTCTCACATTCATGTGATGTCATCTTTCAAATGGTATTTTTTATTCTAAAATCAATGTGCATGTCTCCTACAAGTATTCCATACTTGTGTGCACAAATTTAGAGGGAGGTTACTCTACAAGTTGGATGCTTTGAGACTAACACCTTTTCAAGCTTATCATGTGTGTAGTAGTCTCATTATAAGGAAAATGGAGTCCCCAGAGTTAAGCATCATACTTCAAATATCCACCACCTATTGCAAGTGGTATAAATCAAATTGGTTTCCACATGTGGTATTTCTAAACCGATATCATCATGTTGATTTCACTTTGGTATTTATATGCTTTATCCATGCATTATATAGATTAAACTCCCTTGAGCATTAATTTGCCAATTATGCATAAACTACATTCTCCATCATATGTATGCATATATTTAGGGGGAGCTTAGTCTATGTAATGTGAGAGTCAAATTTTGTGACATATTCCACTCCACATACAAAGGATCACAAAGTTTGACCCTATCTTGTGCTACTAATGTCTTCCTTTTTGGTGTTTGATTCCAAAGGGGGAGAATTTGTAGGACCAAAAGCAAGCCCGATCATAATAATTTACAAGTGGTAATGGTAATAATTTACAAGTGGTAATGGTCCGAGAAAGGGATGATACTGGATTATGGAGTTAGGGGGAGGCTTAAATCCATAATGCCACGTGGGGACATTTGCAAGGGCAAGATAAGTTTCTAAAGATGTTTACATGTGGTATCTTTTAGCATCATATAACCTTGCCCTTTGCATTGCATCCTAGCAAGTAAATAGTTTTTAAATTCCAAAATTTTTATTAATTGCTTGTTTTGGTCGTGTTGTCATTAATCACAAAAAGGGGGAGATTGTAAGGAAAATGGACCCTAGGCCCATTTACTTTGGATTTTGGTGTTTGATGACCAACACAACCAAATTGGACTAATGAATTTGCAAGTAATTGTTTTGTAATTTAATAGGGTGCAAGACGTGACTTGGACGAAGGTGACATGATGGTCCCACGATTAACACCAAAAGCAAGACCCTAGAAGCACAAGAGAAGACCCAAGATGTCAAGCAAAGTCCAAGCACGAAGATGGAAACGAAGCCGGACGCAAGATCACGAAGAAACGAGCTCAGCAGAGGTGACCGAATGCGGCCCTAGGAGGACCGGACGCGTCTGATCAGTTGCTCGGCAACAGCAGGTGTCAGCAGCTATGACCGGACGCTGAACGAAGCAGTGATTGGACGGACGGACTTCACTGTTTATCATCGTGGCAACAACTCAGTGAGGACCGGATG